>VZRU01019651.1:33253-74146 GCA_013398155.1 Pedionomus torquatus | reverse complement strand
CCCCCTTCCTCAGAAGAAACGTCGGGATGGATGTCCTTAGCAATGTAGACGTAGCTGAGGGGGGAGCAGAGGGGGCAGTGGCTCACAAGGGCAGTACGTGGTAGGACTGTGGGCAGCTCAGCATTCCCCCTGGAAGCTGCTGCCCTTAACAGCAGCGACAAGCAGAGTCAGTTTGGGAACCCCCACAGGTTGAACACAGGCAGCTTTTGTNCCCCCTTCCTCAGAAGAAACGTCGGGATGGATGTCCTTAGCAATGTAGACGTAGCTGAGGGGGGAGCAGAGGGGGCAGTGGCTCACAAGGGCAGTACGTGGTAGGACTGTGGGCAGCTCAGCATTCCCCCTGGAAGCTGCTGCCCTTAACAGCAGCGACAAGCAGAGTCAGTTTGGGAACCCCCACAGGTTGAACACAGGCAGCTTTTGTTTCTTTTCGCTCCAATTTTGTTGTTAATTCTGCAGTTTCCTTAAAACCAAGTTATATACTTGTTATACCCAACCGGTTTTGTCTGTGGCATCACAAATTAAGATAAAGTGAAGTATCTGTTTTCCAAAGTAGCAGAAAGTTGGAACAACCCGGATAATGAAATAACCTCGGAAATCCAGGATCCACTGGGAGGGGATGTGTGTCACTCCGAACTGATTAGAGCCAACAGAGTTTATTAATTCAGAGTAGGACTCACGATTTGGACCAAACCCTGAGAAGGCTCCGTAGTCGCAGGCAGGGCTGGACACGGGCTGGTTGTGCACATCCCTCGGGGAGCCCAGGGCTGGGGAGGGAGCAGAGGGTCCCAGCGGGGAAGCTGAGCTGGGGCCAAAGGCTGGCCGGCTGCAGCCTGGCGCCCGGGAGCACGGGGCCAGAGAGGCCACTAGTACTTTTTCTCTTGCCGTGTAATAGACGTGATAACTTTACCTGAGCAGTAAATTAGATCAAGGTCTCTGCCAAGTGAGAAGCACTAAATAAACTAACATTTCTTAAAGTGAAAAGAAAAATCTAAATATAGTGAGTGCAACGTAGGACCCAACTATCTTCCTTGTACATTTTAAAGAATAGCAATTCTTATGGGTAGAGAATAAAAAATGCTCTTTTTACGTATGTAACTCACAACCTTGATATTTGTGAGCTGTTATGAATAATTTACATTGGGAATAAATCCTTGTACGATCCAGGTGTCCGGATGATTCCCAAGCACAGGTAGCCTGCAGCTGTCTTCTCTCGCCCTCTCAAAGTGGGGAGGCATCCAGCCAACTCCCAGGTTCTTTGGGAACGTGCCCCCGGTGAGGTGGAGGACGCAGGGACAGGGTGGTGATGCCACCAGGGAGCAGGATGTGGAAAGTTAGAGGTGGGGGCTTTCTTGTGGAGAGAGTAAACCGGCTCCCTCCTTAGCTGTATACGGCTGCAATCCAGACTGCAGCTAATTACAGGTTTGGTTGTTGGTGATGGTGGAGTTTTCTTGAGGTTTTTGGCTTTTTTTAACCTGTGTTTATTTCCCATGGAAGGATACTCTTCAGTGATCAGGTCTGGTGAGATGCTGAGCGTTATCATCTGCTGCCCTTGGGTACTCTGCGGTTCCGCTCTGTTTTCTGGAGCCAGGAGACCTTCCTCACCGTGGTTTATTTTTCCTGTCTGATAAAAATGTTAGGAATGATTTTAGCCAAATGTTCTATGCGGTATGTCAGTGCTCACCATAGTGATGTCAAACAAATTGAACATTAGCAAATAAATGGTAATCCTGACTGTTGCTGGGAACTATCTGGAAACCCGTGGGCTGGGAGACAAAGTGCTGAGTGCCAAGAGAGTGGAAGGCTTGTGCTGCTTAAAAGGCACCTTGAAAGCTCCCAGAGACAAGAAACCGCAGGTGCATAGGGACAGTATTTATTTTTCTTGCATATCCAGTCAGAGCATTACTACTTTATTTTGGCAGCACGGAGCTTTAAGGAATTCTCCATCCATTTTACTTTTCCCTCAGCAAATCTTCAATAAACCTCCCAAACAGCCTGCGCTACAGCAGAAGCGCCGCTGGTTTCTTTAACAGAAATGCTTTTGTTTGTGCCACTTGCAGCGGGCCCCCTGCCCAGGGCAGAGCTCGCGGTGGCCTGGACGTGCATTAGTCATCCTGGCAAAGTCTTGAGGGAAGAGCTGCTGTCAAACAAGGGGGCACAAGCTGCCCTTGCACATCTGGTAGGATGCTTGGCTGCTTCTAGATACTGGCAACAGATGTGTGGAGGGGAGCACAAATGAAGTGTGTAGTGCAGGAACGGGTGATACCCCGGGAAGCAGCCATCTCCCATGCCCCCCCTGCAGCCGTCTCTCTCTGGTTTAGCACGTGGAGCAGCAGCAGCTGGCACGGGCGCGTCAAAGGAGGAATGAAGGGCTTTCAGAACTTCATGGTGTCTGACAGTAACATGACTTTCGTGGAGTTCGTAGAGCTCTTCAAATCTTTCAGGTAACATACGTTTTTGTTCTGTACTGACCTTGTTCGTGCAAGTTTACAGAAGAGCAAAAATTGAACGTCTCAAATGTTTCCTCAGCGTCCGTAGCCGCAAGGATCTCAAAGACCTTTTCGACGTCTATGCCGTGCCCTGCAACCGCTCCGGTTCAGAGCCTGCTCCGCTTTACACTCATTTGAAGATTGATGAAAACAGCAGCGGATTCCAGCCTGATTTAGGTTTGTTGAAGGGGAAGATTCTTCAGTTATTGGCCTTAAGAAAAGGTGTCTGAGTCGGTCTCGTAAAGAGCTGCCAAGTTTGAGGAGAGGATTGCTGCCATAGAGCCGCTGACAGCTCGTCAGCAGGGTGTAGGGCAGGTTCTTTGTTCAGAAACCAAGGGGAGGAAGAGCATCCTGTTCGACGTGGGCCAGATGTGGTTGTGACGGAGATGGCAGAGGAAGCAAAGTTGTTGCTGAGCGGCTGGGCCAGCCCAGAGGTCTGCGTGTGGAGCAGGAGCTGTGGAAGGGCTGAAACAGGAACGTAGTGAGGAGAAATGGGGAGGCTGCACCCGAGTCTCACGTGGTTGGTGCTTTGGCTGTGTCTGGTGGCGAGGGGGAAGCAGGAGGGTCCTGGGTGACAGCGTGAGAGGCTGAGAGTCCACGGTAACGCCTCCAGGATTTTGTTTATAGTGTTTGAACGCTTAAAGCCCACTCGAACTGTTTGCATACACACTTAATACTCTTTTTTTTTTCTTTTTCTATGGGTGAATAGAAACAAGATGGGTTTATGCTCATTTACTATGTCAGTCCTAAAATACTTGGTCAGTTACTCAGGTGTGTTATATATTACATGATATCCCACACAGTATATACAATATAAATGCAATATACTGTGTATGGAATTATACTGCAATAGACAATTATATAGCTGACTTTTACATGTCCTGTATTTTCTTCTTTCAAGACTTGCTGACCAGGAATGTTTCAGACCTGGGTTTGTTCATTAAGAGCCGGCAGCAGCTCTCGGACAACCAGAGGCAAATCTCTGATGCCATTGCTGCTGCCAGCATCGTAACCAACGGTACTGGTGTTGAGAGCACGTCGCTGGGGATATTTGGTGTGGGGATCCAGCAGCTAAATGACTTCCTGGTGAATTGCCAAGGAGAGCACTGCACCTATGACGAAATCCTCAGCATTATCCAGGTCCGTGGCGCAAACATTGTGCGGCTCCTTCCACTTCAACTCTTGGTACTTTGGTTTTCCCCACCAGCACTGCCCACCTTGGCAGAGTGGCAGAACTCTGTGGGTACCTCCTTCCACACTGATGCTGTCATTGCAGTATACTTGAATTTAAAATTTAATACTGTCTTAATTCTGGGCTGTAGAATTACACAGATGTCCATAAATCTGTCCATAAAATGACAAAAAACCAATGGAAATAGCTTGATTAGCTGTATGGGCTTTATCAGGAAGGGATGTCAGCACTTGGGAAAAGCATTCATGGCAGTGTTGTTTTCTCCGTGTCTGTGACCACCTTTGATAGAGATTAACTCCACTTTGGAATTTAAGAACCCACCAATTCCACATAATTTTAGTTTATTATAAAAAATTGTCCAGAGCAAACATGGATGTCTTATTCCCATATGTAGAATGGATGAAGCGATTAGAAAGTAGGGAATTTTCACTTCCTCCAAACGTGTAATTAATGTACACCCAAATAAAGTCCCCACTTAAAGGCTAAAATATGGATATTTCAGCTCTCCCCTTGTAATATAAAATGGCAAAGGTGCAAAGACAGAAGTTGTAAGGAGACATCGGGGTAGCGTTCCTCAAGTCCCTGTGCCTGGTGCTGGTTGTGCTGAAGCGCAGTAGACGGGAGGAGGATGCCCGGGTCTGGAGCCATCTGGGTCGGAGCTCAGGTGCCGGCTCCGCTCGCAGCGGGGTGTTGGATTCACTGGGTCCCGGTGTCGGTTCTGTGCCGTACGCTCCGGAGCTCAGCGAGCGGGTGTACTCGTTAGTGAAACCAGCAGGAGGGTACTGGGGCACCTCGGTACTGAATCCACAAAGGACTGGTTTCCCAACCCAGGTGCTTAGCGAGCACACCCCACTGTGCAGACAGGAAAAAGCTGTGTTGCTGACAGTTGTTATTGTGTCTTTCTTAAATTTCTTCCTTTTATAGAAGTTTGAACCCAGTGTGAACATGTGCCAGCAGGGGCTGCTGTCTTTTGAAGGCTTTGCAAGGTCAGTATTTCTGTGCTGCTTTAGGTGACAGCAGTGTGCTGATGTTTGTATGTCAGTCACGACACACTTAATAGTTCCTCACGTCTTCTCACCTCTAGATTTTTGATGGATAAAGACAACTTTGCCTCCAAGAACGATGAGTCACAAGAGAATGCCGAGGACTTGCACTTCCCGCTGTCCTACTACTACATCGAGTCCTCCCACAACACGTACCTGACCGGCCACCAGCTCAAAGGGGAGTCCTCGGTGGAGCTCTACAGCCAGGTGTGTGGGGCTGGCTCCTCCGGCGGTTCTCAACGGGAACTCCTTGGGGAAACGTGACCTTCTGGCTTTGACAATCTAGATGTCCTAAAGCCCTGCTTGCAAAATCCTCGGAAAACATGATGTGTGGGAAAGCTGCCTGCAAGCACAGTTGTGTTCAGATGCCTTTTCGGAGGCAAAAAAATTGGTTTTGTTTGAGATTCATAGCATTTAGACACCAGTCGGTCTGACCCAACCTACTAAAATTAGACTTTCCCACAGGAAAGACTGATCTAATATTTTAGTTCATTCAGATGTCAAAAACACCACTCAAATACTGTACATTGCATCGCAGAGACAAATTTCAAATGGAACTGTAACTTCTAAAAACGTTACTTCTAGGAATATTCTGCAGTTTTTCAGACTTTGTGCCGGGTTGGTGGTGCACAGGGGAGGAAGGGTTTCTCCCCAGGGCTTTTGGTGCTTTTGGTGCCGTGTGTGTTTGTGCGTGTGCATATTTATGTGGATGTGTGTGTCTGTATTTACCACGTGCTGGAGAAAGCACCAGACGTCCTGGGAGCGGTGGGTTCATGACTTCAGATGTTATCGGTCACCCCGGAGGAGGCCTCATCTGGCCTCCCCTGCGGTTTTGAATGGGAGAAGTAATTTTTGCTTTGTCTATAAATGTTTTTGCTGGGTTTGATTGTGGAGATCGTGGTTTTCAGTAGAAGAGCTAACTGTAATACAGACAACTCTTCCAGTGGCAGGCGTGGTAAAGACTGGTAGTGATAACAACTGGGCTGCCAACAGGTGGGGTGGCGAGTGGGTTCCTCCATCCCTCCTCTCTGCTTTCTTCAGGCTTTTTCTAGCAAGTAAGGCTTCCTACAACAAATAAATGAATACATAAAAGGTGGCTGGCTGGCTGGAAATGAGCTTAATGTCATTAAACGGGATTGCCTGGCACATTTCCATTCCGACTGTCCTCACGGAAGTTTTTCCTAAGGCATTTTCAGACCTCCCTTCTATTTAAGGAACTAAAAACAGCAAGAAGAAGAACCAGCGACCAAACTACAGGTGCTGTGCCCATCAGCTGTGGCGGTGGCAGCCAGGAATAAATTGCTGTGTTAGTCTGTAGCTGCTCTTGCAGGTAGAAATGTGGAAATGTCTCTCTCCCTCAGAACATTAAGAAGCGCTTTTGGCAAACAGAGTCCAGGTGTCCTGTCAGGCACCAGGAATTTGACAGCTTTATGGTGCTTCTCTAAGAACATCAACGCTTCATTACTTTTCCTGGCGCTCTCTCCACCTGGTGACTGTGCTCAGCCGGGGACCGCGCTGTCCCTGGGCTCGGTGAACTCCACACATTGCTCTTCCCAGCGCTCGCGCTGCGCTGCTGGGCTCTCATTAAGCTCTGCAGTGTCCAGCTTCTGCTTAACAGCCTGAGCCCGTGGTTCGTCTGTGCTGACTCTGCTAATTGCATTGCAGGTCCTTTTGCAAGGCTGCAGGAGCGTCGAGCTGGACTGCTGGGATGGCGACGATGGGATGCCTATCATTTATCACGGGCACACTCTTACTACCAAGATTTCTTTTAAGGTATGCTGGTGATTGCAGACAGAAACAAGAGAGGAGAGGAAAATCAGTAGCTTTTTCTGTAATGAAGGAAGAAATTCACCTAGAAAAGTGCAAATCCTAATGGGCTGAATCCTGACAGAGTACGGCCTGTGGGCTGTCAGACACGACCTTGCTTGTCAGATCAGTTTTGGTAGCGTACGGACTGTAACTTTCCGTCTTGTATTGCCAGCGTAGTGAGCATAAGTAGCTGTGCCCAGTTCTGTTGTAATAGAAGGTGCCAGGCGGCTCCGTAGGAGCTGGTTTGGAAAGCAAATGGTGTGTTCTTTCTTCTTAAGAGGAAAGCAGATGCCTTGGTTTGTCCCCTTTCTCCCCCCTCAGCTAACAACAAGTGAAGCCAACGCTGGAAAACAGCGAGGTGTTCTTTCTGTCCCACAGGAGGTCGTTGAAGCCATCGATCGCAACGCGTTCATCGCCTCCGACATGCCCGTCATCATATCCATAGAGAACCACTGCTCCCTGCCGCAGCAGCGCAAGATGGCAGAGATTTTCAAGGTTAGGCCATAAATTGTGGTAAATAATTCTAAGCACGTGCCTTGGGGTTTTCCGTAATAAAAACGCATGTCCTTGGTATTTCAGAATGTATTTGGAGATAAGCTGGTAACAAAGTTTTTATTTGAGAGTGACTTTTCTGACGATCCCATGCTTCCTTCTCCTGGCCAACTGAGAAGAAAAATCCTGCTGAAAAACAAGAAGCTGAAAGCCCACCAGACGCCAGTGGATATATTGAAACAGAAGGTACGGTCCCTCCTCCACAGCAAGCAGCGAGCCCTCGCTTTTGTTAGGAGGAGTTCCTTGGTGTTGGAATGCTTTGGCATTCCAGTATGCACAGCAGAATGATCTAAGGCTTATTTGCGCTCGGAAGACTCCTGGGGGATCACAGCGCTTTCAAATAAGTAGTAGAGAAGACATAGAGTAAAGTAGAGACGCAGCAGAACAAGCCTACAGTGTATTTCAGTTTTACACTCTTGATAACATCAGCAGCAGCAGCACGTGCCCTGTGTGAGCAACGAGCGAAGTTTCTCGGGGAGCCTGTACCGTTTGCTGCTCCTGTTGATGAGAGCTCGTGGTACACGGACAGGAGGGAGGCATTCTTAGTGCAGTTCTGTTTGCTTTGTTCATATTCCAGCCGGGCAGATACTCTCTTACTCCCTGTACAGGGGGACTCTGCTATTCAAGTACTTACTTATGAGAATTCTTTTGGGTTTTGAAAATAAGGGCTGCACCTCTGGTAGCCTCAGCTTAACAGTGTCTATGGCTAGTCAGCAATGAAACCGAGCCCTTGAAAACAAACTGCTTTTACCCAAAACATAAGCACTGTTGAATTAGAATTGAATTGTTGTATAACACACTGATTGTACCAGTATATGGACATTCTCCATCTTTTAAAACAATTTTAAACTGTTTCCGAAGCAGCCTACCTCAGACTGGGAGAAGGCAGTCCTGCTCTGAGTAATGTGCAAAGTGGGTATTTTCCCATAATTAATTGTTTCGTGTCTCCCTGGGTGTTTTAATACCGGTGCAAGTTTTCTTTATATTCAAACACTTCAGATGGGGTTTTAGTTCAATCTTAACAATCTTACTTCTCGTCCCCTATATATTCAGTGCTTTCATATAAACAAAATAAGACGCAAACAATGATTAAAAGTCTTCTGCTTTCTAATAATACCTACCAGTAATGCAGTAAGTGGTTCTGTCGCTGCAGGCTCACCAGCTGGCGCATATGCAGGCACAGGCCAGCAACGGTGCCAGCAACCCTGCTCCTGCCAACGAGGAGGAAGAAGATGAGGAGGATGAATACGACTATGACTACGAGTCTCTCTCTGATGGTAACTATCTATAGATTTACTGACTGTGGTGCTGTTGTTAGAGCTGTAGCAATGAGGCATGTAAATCATAGAATCATAGAATGGTCAGAGTTGGAAAGGACCTTGAAGATCATCGTTTTCCAACCCCCCTGCCATGGGCAGGGACACCTCCCACCACACCAGGTTGCTCAAAGCCCTATCAAGCCTGGCCTTGATGTAAATCAATATAATACATTATATAATTATAATTTATAAATTATAAATAAATACTCTGGTTCAGGAGCAGTGTGGAAATTGCAGGCGCGAAGAGATTCAGCAGATTGGACAAAAGGATTGGCCCATTTCTCGGGCAGGTTTGTAAGAGAACGTTATGGGTCAGAACGTCCGGTCCAACATCCCTAACATTGGCAGGGTGGCTGCTGGGTGGTACCGGGGAAGTGGAGCAGGACTGGGGGCTGGATGCCCTCTCTAAGCAGCATCTCCCGATGCCCCGGATGGCGAGAGAGTGTCGGGTTAGAGGGGCCCTTGCTCTGGTGCAGCCGGGCACGTTCTAGCTGTGCAGTGAGTGCTCCCCCCTGAGCCTCCACGTGTGATGGGTACCCATTGAAGTTCTTGGTGCTGTGTTTGGAGAAGATGGGAGTCTGGAGCATGTCCTGTAGCACAGGGCTTCCTTCCAGCTGCTCTCTTATTTACATTGCTCGCTTCTGTGCTTAACGATGTAAAAAACAGTCACAAAATTAATGAATGCCATTCAGGAGCTGACACTGCGTGTGGGAGAGCAGTATTATTTGTGCTAATAGGAAAATGGGTGAGTTTGGTGCCAACGCTGCCTTCAGTCGGGTTTTGCTAGTTGGCCTGCCTGGCTGCCTGAGAATACTCCTGGGGTGGGAGCGGGTGGGGGTAGGGTGGATGTAAATTGCTGTGAAAGACTTAGATCTTTGTTCCCAGAGTTGCCAGGAAAGTATTGCGAGGCGGCTGCAGTGAGAGGTGTCTGAGCAGCGTTCTGGTTGGGAGGGGGCTAGAGAGCTCTGAAGCTGGCCAGAAACATTCACACCTCCCAGCATACGGAGGAGCCTGCAGCGTGATTTACTGCTTTATCACCATGGTTATTCTTTTAGGATCTGTAATTATGTTGATATTTTGGCAAAACTAATCTAAATAACGGTCTGTAAACTTTCTGAAAGATTTTCAGTTTTCTTTTCCTTACTGATAATACATAAGGCTAATAGTTTTACAACTGACACTTAATTTCCATTTCTCTGGCTGTAAATCTTAATTTCCTTTCCTCTTATTCCCCCTCTGACTCCGTTTCCCTGTAGCCGATGTCCTTAACGCTTCTCCTGCTCCTAACAGCCAGGAAGGTAAAGGCCGTTTGGTTGAGCATTTTAACTGCATGAAATGAGCCCTGTGTCCCCAGCGGGACCCCGGGAACCTGCGCTTTCTGCGTCCTGAGAAAAGTGCCGGCGGGTGTTCTGTGCGGCCGGGGCTGCGAGGAGGCGGCATGAGCCACGCTGGTTGTGCATAAAAGAGCGCGGTCAAAGCACCGGGAATCTCAGGAATGAAATAAACCCACTCCTTTTGTGACAGTTACAATACTTTGGTCCAGAAAGACCAACTGTGGCTTTGAAGAGGAATGTCTCTAGATGTAAAAAACGTTTGTTCCTGGTGAGTGTGCGGAGAGGGGAGTCCACACGCGCTGTACAGAGGAGCACGTGTTGCTGGTGATTGTGTTTGGGCTCGAGCCATTCTCTGTTGCTGAGGAGCAGCGGTTGGCATGGCATGGCAGAGCCTCGCTCATCGGGTGGTTTTGGTTTTAAGCATCTTCTGAGCACAAAAGGATGGGCTTTGAAAGAAGTGCAACACCTTAACCACAGCCGAGCATTAAATGTTTGAAGTAGGAAATGACCACTGAAAGAGGATGCTTTGCCCAGTAAATGCATTATTTTGGCATCTGGTTATTCAGATGAAATTCACAGCGTTGTCCACAAATATTGTGAATTCAAATTAAATTTCTGTTTGAAACTGTTTGGCTTTATGTTTATTCAAATCCCATCGATTTTTAGATAACATTCTTGAAGACCGACCCGAGAATAAATTATCAAGCGACAAACTGCAGTTTGAGTATAACGAAGAGGCTGCCAAGCGAATAAAGAAGGCTGATTGTGCCACCTACAATAACAAAGGAAAGGTAGTTCTGCTTTTTCCCCCCCTTTCTTCTCAGCCACACTTTGACACAGAACCAGCTTCAGACGGGTTGAGCAGTTTATGTAGCTGAGACATCCCATGGCAAATGCGCTTTAATGAAGACAAATAGTGGGAAGGGTGGAACCGCAGCAGGGAGAAGAGATTAACGGGAACAAACACTCAACGTGCTGCCTGAGAAAAGTCCTCAGGGTTATTGTATACACAGGCTGCTTGGCTGAAATTGTTAGCTGTCCTGACTCCCGGTGGAAGACTTTGCTGAAGCCAGACCCAGAGGTGTATTTAGGTAGCTCATTCCATTAACGTCCTTGGAGCTGAAGATTTCGCCTGGGTCTTCAGCACCTTGGTGTAGGCGCACGGGGTGTCGGGTACCCACGCTGCCGTCAGTGAGTCGCCTGGCAGCCGAACCAGCGCCGTGCTGTTGGGCAAATCGGAGCTTCTCCTCAACACAGATCTTTGTCTAAATTTCTGTGTGTTTGTGGAACCGGCTCTGGTTGAGGTGTCGGGGACAGGTACTGGGCATAGACCTGACACGGGGACGTGCCAGGTGAGGACAGCACAGCAGAGAGGAAGGAGGGAAAGGACTTTGAGGACATAAGATACACGAGAGTACTTTCACATTGAGTAATTGTGTTCTTGTCTGCTCTTGGAATCCTCACGTAGGTTTATGACATGGAGCTGGGTGAAGAGTTCTACCTTCCGCAAAACAAGAAGGAAAGCAGACAGATCGCCCCGGAGCTGTCGGACCTTGTCATTTACTGCCAAGCCGTGAAGTTCCCCGGTGAGCACACTGCCTTTTGGATGGCCTCAGGCGTTCTGGTTCTTGGAGACGAGCTGTGTTCTCTCTGTTAGTACAAGCATTTTCAGATTGAAGTAGTCGAGCTTTTCTCTTGATGATCTGGTAGTCGACATCATAATAGCTGCTGGCTGAGAAGCAGTATTCATAAATTACGTGAAGACGTACTGTTTGTCAAATTAAAATGTTTATGAAAGTGAGATTTGCCAGTGTTCACAACGGCTGTGCTGCCAAGTGACAGAGCACAGAAAGCTTTATCTTAAGAGCTCCAAGTTTCCATGTAAGGCCCTACTGAATTAGGGAGGGAAGCATTTGGGAAGAGCCTGTCCCAGTTGTTGAGGTGGCCTCTGCAGCGCCGTCCTTCTCCTGCGGCTGCCTCGGCTGCCCTGGTCTGAGCCAGCTGGGAGACAGAGCAGCCTTTTGGAGGGGTGGGGTGGGTGAGGAGAGCTGGTTGCACATCACCCCCCCCATGGAGGTGGTAAAGAAACAGGAGAAGCTTTTTGGGCGCAGCAGGAAGGACAATGTTTGCAGAGGGGAAGGAGAGGGAGTAACGGACCTGGCGGTGGCCGAGGGTTCCTTGTGCAGCCCTGGAACGTGAGGTTGAGCGGGTTTTGGCTCATACTGTGCACATAAATACTTTTAAATTGAGAATTTATTGTTTATTGATGTGTTTAATGTTTTGAATGAAAAATCTGCTTTTTAATGGAATGGTTCTCTGTGGAAAAGTTAGCAGTTCTGCCAAGTCATGATCTTATACAAACAGAACTATAATCAGATTAGAGAAGCTAACCAAACAGAAAATAGTGTCAGATAGGCAAGATAAACATGCTGAAAAATGGAGAGACATTCTTTTATAATCTTCTGTAACTTTCAGAATTGTAGGTGTCACTTGTAAAAATAATAACTTCTAAAAATTCAAATCTGATACTCTCTTTAATGAAATCTGCAAGGAGATAGCTTTCAAATAAAATATTTTCTTTTAAAGAATGATATTCAAGATTAAACAGACGTAGTTTAAGTTGTTCCAGGCATTTTGACACACGAAGAAGTTCTGATGTTCGAAGAAAACTAGATGTAAAAACTAAAATGTTTCAGTTTTTTAATGTCATTTCAGCTAGAAAAGAAATACTCGTTTTCCTCATCAGACTTCTTCCTCTTGCTTTAGAGAGAGCAGGAATAGAACGATGAAGAAAATGCGTTCCTTTCACTGACGAACACATGGAGCTGTAGGAATCAGTTTTCCACCAAGCTCTGTCTCCTCTGAGGCAAAAGCTGCCTTCTCGGGGCTGCGCAGCCTCCCGTGGCCACCCTGCTGGGCTCCCCTGCCCAGCCGTAGCCCAGCATGGGCCAGCACTGACCAGGACAGGGCTCCGCACCTCTGTTGGTCGCCTTCCCAACCCTCTGAGACAAACCTGTGAGTTTGGGGAATAGGGAAGCAGAATTGACGTCAGTGGCTGCTCAACGGTGTAAAATTTTTCCTCTCGTGGTCCATTCTGTTGGGTGTTGGCAGTTGCCCGTGTCCCCGAGTGGTAGTCACTGGCCTGTGGCTAGGCAAAGGAGAAGGGACCAGTACGCACGTGTCCTGGCCTCCTGAGCCACACAGACTGCCCTAAGTCTCTCTGGCAGAATTTATCAGGTGGAGAAAATCTCATTTCTTGTTCATAAAATCTCTGGTGACAAGGAATCCAGCACAGCTCTGGTTGCTTGAGGGAGTTTTCACCCTTGAAGTCCTTGTTTAGCTGCAGTGTTGGTCTGTGGGATGCCAGCGTACCGTTGTCTGGGAAGGTGGAGGGCCGTTCTCCGGGGTAGCGGTGGGGCGTACGTGGGCACCCACCGGCACCTGGCTCGTGGCCCTGCTGCTGAGGGGCTGCACACGATGGGCAGGGAAAGCTGAGTAGGTAAGCCCGAGGTCTGCACGATGAAGCACAGAGCAGGGAGTCTCCTGAGCTGCGCCAGCACCACGTTCAGGCTCCATCGCCGTGGTGTCAGACTGTCTGCCCCAGGGCGTCGCTTCTCGAGAAGTTCAAGTCAAGGTAAAAAAGAGCTCTCTACAGACAAAAGTTCCATAAATTCTTTTTCAGGGTCTCAAAGCCATAGATCACCCTGCTGCTGGTCTCGTGGTGAGGAGGTGACAGCTGCCGTTTAACCTGTTACTTCAGCAGGGTTAGAATAAGGACAGGGAAATCTGCTGTTCTCTGGATTGAAACTGGAAAGCCCACACGTGTGGTTTTACCCAGCACGAGGGACAGGCACTGAACTCTGCAGCTCGAAGGACACAGCGTAGGGGTTGTGGGGACGTGCACAACATTCGTGGTAGCATGGTAGGATCTACGTGCAGTGTGGTGGGATCCAAGCTGGTCCTGCCTTGGGCAGAGAATGGGACTAAATGACTTGCAGGTCCTTGCCAACCCCCGTTATCTTACAGACTGGTGATTCTGTGAGTAGGCGATGCCTCCCAGCTCCAGCTTCCCCGTGGCCACCACCATGGGTTCAGGGAACCCAGGGCTGTGCTCTGCTGATTTATGAGGTTGGGCTGTTTCTGCAGGGGCTGGCTCCACAACAGGGTTTTGAAACCTGGATCTTGCCAAATCCATTTAATCCATTGAAAACCGGGATTAAGTAGTGCTGGAAGCACACACAGCTCCTTCTTCTGCCAGTCACTTCGTGGTCCTTGGTCTCGGCTCCTTCCATCTGCTGTGGTTTGTGTGTGCTGTGGCCCAAAGAGGCACTGTGGCTCCAGCACCAGAAGTGCTCATCTACGTCCTGAATTCTCCTAACCCGAGCGGTTCCATTAAAACTGTGGGCACGGTTTCACTGAGTGCCCGTGGCCTGCGGGGAGGGCTGGGAGCTGAGAGCTGCAGCATGGACAGGCTTCAGGAGAAGAGTCCAGGGTGTCCTCCTTGGGAGGGTTTGTGTT
Organism: Pedionomus torquatus; assembly: GCA_013398155.1. NCBI lineage: Eukaryota > Metazoa > Chordata > Aves > Charadriiformes > Pedionomidae > Pedionomus > Pedionomus torquatus. The sequence continues at coordinate 59,893 of VZRU01019651.1, read as the reverse complement.
TACAGGTGAAGTTTGCATTACATCCAGAACTGTCTTCTGGCAGGTACAATACGATGGGAGTGCCTGTGGGTCGTTTCATGAGACACAGTTGGGCAAATAACCATCTTTTTGCTTTGTTCCGTTCAGAAGCACATCTGGGGTCTCTGGGAGCACCCACCCCTCGCTGCTGGGGGGGTGGGAGTACCTGGGGTGCTTTTTGACTTTGATTTTGGTCTGCCATGTGCTCTCTCCAAGTTGATAGAAAGTGACTTTAAGGGGGATTAAGTCTGGTTACTCGCTGGGCAGGGATGGTGGTTTTGAAGATTGGTTTTGCTGGAAGTGTGTTTGACTCAGCTGCACTGGAGCTTTGCAGCTCCACTTCTAGCACGTTGGCCACTGAGTGCTTCATGGGTTCTGCACACCTACCTTATTTCCTGTTCTTGAAATACAAATTCTAACCAGAAGAAGATAACTCTGAAAACAGCTGGAGGTTAGAGTGCTTGACCCGCAGCATCTGGGCTTTTCCCGTTACATTTTCTCTTTAAATCCTGTTCTCGCATTTATGGAATTCGGGGGGTATCCCTTCCTAGAGGAGTTCTGTGACGTTCACTGCTGTACAGGTTTATTGCTTCTGGGGAAGCAATAATGCTTAATTATTAATTAATAAGCTTTAATTATTCTGAGGATGAATACATTGATACTATCACTGCAGATTTTTTTAGGATTAATTAGGACCATTTGGTAATTTGAGACAGAGCCGCTGCCTTCCTCAAGCCAAAAAGTAAAATGGAGAAAAGTTATATCACAGAGAGATGACTGTATATTGTGTTGCTTCATATACACTTTTATATGCACTATATGTATAAATATACATAACTTAAAGGCATGTAGGTATGTAAAGATATTAAGATTAAATTACAGAGAAACCCCAGTGCCTGCCCCGTGTACAACAGAGTACTCATGCCTTGAAAAATAATGTAAAATATGATGGAAAATGTCATGCCCCCTTGGTCATGTTTTTTGGCTCATTTATTCTACATTTATGGGAACAGGCTTGTCAACTCTCAACCCATCTGGCTCCAGCAGAGGAAAAGAGCGAAAGAGCAGGAAGTCCATTTTTGGCACCACCGCGGGCCGGCTGAGCCCCGGGGAGTCGGCGGCGCTCGCCAAGGCATCTGGAAAAGGTACCGTGAGCCTCCTCTGCCCCCAGCCCCGCGGAGCAGCCCCGGCTGTTGGAGACCAAACGCCGTGCGGCGTGTGAGGTTCGGGCTGCGCCGCCCCTGGAGCCGCAGGGCTGAGGCTGGGAGGTGGAAATGGGGTTACGTGCTCAGGAACCTAAAGACCCCAATTCATAAACAGTTCACAACCAACAGATATTTTAAGTGAGATATCTTCAAACTTGTGTTTTAAAAGCTATGAATGAATATTAAGTACAAACGGGAGGCAGAACAGTTGGGCTGGATCCAGAGGAGGATTTTCAGTGTCTGAAGCAGGACTGAGTTGCTTAAAATTCAGCCAAGTCCAAACGTGTAGTTGTGCAAACTCCTGTGTTCCACCGTGGGCCTGTTCAGGCTCGGCAGGGGGGGATCTGGTTTGTGAGCCTGGGAATGCTGCCCGTGAACCCGTGTAAGGAAATGCGGGGGAAGTACGGGGGGTTCTGGGGCGGGGATGAGCCCCGGGTCCCCGATGCCCCGAGCAGAGCTGCGGAGCCGCTTCCTTTCTTGTACTGGTTTTCTGGCTCAAGGAACGCTGAGTTTCCTTCAGCCCAAGGGCAGAGGGGGTGGGTTCCCTTCCAGAGGCCAGTGTCCTAAAAATGAAGTTTAGTGCCTTGTTCTAAAGGATGTAAGTACTTTGCTGGCTTTGTCCCCTGTCCTTCGTGCCTCTCTAGGCTGCCTGTCTGGGGACCCAGCAGATGGGTTTCCATCTCACGTCCCTTCCTCGTGTAAAATGTATAAATGAGAAGAATGAAATTTTATTCCTTTATTCCGGCAATGCCAGTTCAGTGCTTATTTATGAAGAGGGTTGCTGGCACGCCTGATCAGTGGCTTCAATGCTTAAACATTGCGTTTCCTCTCATGGACCGTTCCTGCTGTATCAGAAGGGACGTGACACTTCCCCTGAGCAGTGGCTCTTTCCAGGCTCACCTTTTCTACCTCCCCCGAAGAACGCAGACGTTCTTCAGGGTCTTCAAGCAGCGCTTGCTTCGCTAAACAAACAGCGAGGCTTTGGCGCCTCTGCGGCTGCACCTTGCGGCTGCTCTTTCTCTTCCAGGTCCTTTCGAGGGGATGCGACCCCCCTGGGAGGAGCCCTGCTCTCCGTACAGCTCCCCGGCCTCTCTCAGCGCCATCATAAGGACGCCCAAGTGCTACCACATCTCCTCGCTGAACGAGAACGCGGCCAAGCGGCTGTGCCGGCGCTACTCCCAGAAGCTGATCCAGCACACCGCCTGCCAGCTGCTGCGCACCTACCCCGCTGCCACCCGCATCGACTCCTCCAACCCCCACCCGCTCATCTTCTGGCTCCACGGCGTGCAGCTCGTGGCTCTCAACTACCAGACGGACGGTAGGGCCACGGGAGCACGCCTTCTGTTACACCTTCGGGGGGAAAGAAGCCCCGAATCGGGGAATTTGTGCCTGATGTTTGTCTTTCCCTGCTGTCCCCAAGGGCAGTGCACTCCGGGGCAGGTTCACACCGTGACAGTCTGGGCCTCGAGAGGAGCCAGCCCTGAGCTCAGGAGCTTTGTGCCAGCGCAGCTCGGCGACACCTTCCTTTTTTATCTCTATTTTATGGCTGAAGGCTGGTTTTCGCCCTCATTTTAAGTAGTCGTTATCCCTTTCTGATAACCTCAAGTATAAAAAGGCGCTGGACTATTTTTTACTTAGAAGAGCCTCCTTTGATGCTGGTTTAACGTTGATCAAAACATTTTTTAGCCATTTTCTATCTTAATCTGTGATCTTTCACCTTTTCAATGAGGGACCCACTAGGTCACCTACAAAGCTGTACAGTTGCCGCTGCTTCATCCTGCAGCTCAGGGCAAGTGCCTAGAAACATCTCAGAGTGGGTGTAGCAAGAGAGAGACGACAGAAGGGGCCAGAAAAGGACGGACTGTCCTTAGGGTTTTATCTAATGAAGCACTGGATAGAGGGGACACAAATGAGAGCTGTCTCTGAAAGCCAAGAATGAGTTGGTGGTACAGAGGTTAAACCCCTGACGCTTAGCAGATGTCTCTGCCCTCAGTGGCAGCTCTCGCATGGCTCCCTTGCTCTCGGTCAGCTCTGGCTCCTTTGCCCCCCCAGATCTCCCTCTGCAGCTGAACGCTGCCATGTTCGAGGCCAACGGCGGCTGCGGATACGTTCTGAAACCCCCCGTCCTGTGGGACAGAAGCTGTGCCATGTACCAGCAGTTTTCTCCGTTAGAAAGAGATCTCGATTACAAGGAGCCAGCTATATATTCCCTGACGGTGAGTACACGAACAGGGATTTGCGTACAGCCGAGCAGAGGGAGGGTGTTTCACCGCAGGCTCTAAGCAGAAGTACAGTCGTGCTTCTCAAGAGATCGAACCTTTAGCCGTGGCCTGTACCTCTGCCAGAGACGGGAGGGGAAGGAGCAGAAAACGGTCTTTATTTTATGTTATTGGCTGGTTGGGATCCATCGTTCCTTCCACTGTTTCCTTCACAATATTTGTTGAAACCCAGTCCTGAAAGCGTTTTCCCTGGGACCGCAGGACTGTGTGGAAGTGTGGCTGTGCCTGGCGGGTGTGCCTGGGGGTCTCACACGCTTGTCAGCGCTTGAGAAGCTGCACAAAGAGCTGTAAGCGCATTTTAAGACAGTACTTTTTAAAAGTTATATAAGGAGATCTATAATTCATGAATTTGTAGCCAAAAAGTATTCGAAGCAGCTAGTCCCTTCCAGGGAGTGTGTGAGAAATGGATTCATAGGAACCTGACTCCTCCCGGCTGCAGTTGCCCACCCTGTGCCAGGTGTGCCAGGGCCAGGGGGCCGGTGCCACCCGCCTGAGTCACAGAGAAGACAATCTGATCCTTTTTGACTGCGTTACCGGTACAAGCTTCCTGGGTTAACTCTCAGGTGCCTCGAATGGTCACTCAAACGCAGTGTGTATTTTTCAGAGGGAGGGGGCCACAGCAACGGCCGGGGGGGGCTGAGCTGACTGGCAGGAGTAGGGCAGCGCTGTAATTAAACTGGCCTTGAGGAGCGGGACGGACGATGCTGAGCTCAGAGTCACGACGGTGAAAGCCTCCCTCCACTGCCCTCTGTCTCTGTGTGTTCCCCGGCTGCAGATCGTGTCGGGGCAGAACGTGTGCCCCAGCCACAGCGCGGGGAGCCCCTGCGTGGAGCTGGACGTGCTGGGGATGCCCCTCGACAGCTGCCACTTCCGCACCAAGCCCATCCATCGCAACACCCTCAACCCCATGTGGAACGAGCAGTTCCTCTTCCGTGTCCACTTCGAGGATCTGGTCTTCCTTCGGTTCGCGGTGGTGGAAAACAACAGCTCGGCCGTGACGGCTCAGAGGATCATTCCCCTGAAAGCCCTGAAGAGAGGTACGGGGCAGTTCGTGGCCGCACCCCGGGCCAGGCAGGGTCCTGCGCTGCAGCCTGCGGTGTGGAATGTATGGGATATTGCAGCGCAGCCGAGGGAGGCAGCTCCACGGGGCACAGCCCTCGGGGTGGGTGTTGCACAGGCAGGGTGTTGGTGCAGCGTTACCCTGGGGTTCGAGGCCGGGAGGGGTGGCACCTTGTAGCTCCAACCACCGCAAACCGGAGCTGCCCCTGTGTGGGCCCAGGATGTGGCAAAGTGCTCACGGGGGGTTTCTCTGCAGGCTACAGGCACGTCCAGCTCCATAACCTGCACAACGAAGCCTTAGAGATTTCTAGTTTGTTCATAAACAGTCGGAGGATGGAAGAAAGTCCCTCGGGGAGCGCTCTGCCCGCATCGATGGTAATTGGGTTATTTTTTGTGAATGCCGAGTGGTTCTGTCTCAGTAGCTACTGTGGGCTGGAGACAGATCCGGACTGTCCAGAGATGTCAGCTCCTAAACGTGCCTCAGTGCCTCGTCCTTTTGGGTTTTGGTGGAAGCCACGTTGCCCCACCTGGCTGAAACTGTGGGGTGGTGAATCTTTTCAGTTCTGGTGGTGGGTGTATTTGGGTGCAGCTGGAGAACTCCGTGGCTGAGCAGGAAAGGTTCAGAGCTGCCTCCCGTGTTCCTTTTGGCGTCAGTCGTAAGCATTTGGGCCAGAAAAAGAAAGATTAAAATTATCGACCACTTTGGAATAATGAGAGTAAAATTGAATCGTGTTACAGGGAAAGATGGAGTCTGTATTTGCAGGGATGCATCCGTATTTGAACACTCCAGCAGTCCATCTGTCTGTGTGCACTACGGGTGTGATGCGGGTGGGTGTTTTTAAGCAGCCCCCAGTGTTAGGCTACCTGGGTGACTCCTGTTTTGGTAACTTTAAGCAGGTGTTTTGTCATTTTGCTGGTTGCTGAGGTGTCAGATAAACCCTCCTGAGCTACTGCAGCCGCTCCCCTCCCTCTGCCCAGGCCAGGAGGGGATGGGGCAGGAGGGAGGGCAGTGGTCTGGGGGTCAACGACTGTAGCTTCTCCAGTAATCCCTGCGCTGAAGGCAAACAGGCTGAGCTCGGCTGAAGTGGGTAATGGTGGTGGGGGTTCGTGGGCTCTCACTGGAAAACTCCTTCACCTTCAGGGTTGGGGGCTTTGGGGGGTTGGTTTGTTGGGGTTTTTAATGCCCCGATGTGAGCGTGTTACCTTTGAGAGGTGTGTGTTAGGGGCTCGGGGTGTACCCCCGCTGCAGGGTCTTTCAGGCAGCCTGACGACCAGGGGCCTGTGCGCAAACCGCTCGGTGACCTGCTGCCTGTCGCCCCACAGCTCTTCAGCGCGGGGGACAGGAAAGCTGCTGTCACCCACAAGGTGACCATCCATGGCATCCCGGGCCCGGAGCCTTTCACCGTGTTTACCGTCGGGGCGGGCACCACGGCTGCGCAGCTCCTCCATCAGGTACGTGCCGTGGTGTGGGCTCTGGTGGCAGGAACCCACCCCAGCAGCCTCCCGGGTGCGCGTCCCCCTGGTGGGTCGTGGTCTTCACTCCTCACAGTGGAGGTGCTTCAGGAGCGGGTTACTCTGGAATTAATTACCTTGCAAACACAGAATATCCTTAGTCAGATTTTCCCAATCTTGGCTGCAGAGAATGGGTTTATAATCTTTAGTATCTTAATGTTTGGGCCCGTGCGGATGGGAAAGAGTCTCTCAGACCCGGCTGGGCTGTCCGTGCTCCGAGGGAGACATCTCTCTGCAGCCCTTTGAATCTGAGCACCGAAGGAATAGAGAGTAAAAGTTAGAGGGTGAAGTTCACGAGCAGAAAACCCAGTTCACTCACAGGGACTGTTATTCCAGCAGTGGGAAAAGACTGTGCTGTCCTGGGATTAGGAATAAATTGTCTGGGTGGCCAAAGGGGACAGAAATAAGCTTAAAATGCGCGGCCCCGTCTGGCAGCACCGCGCTGCTGGGCTGGAGAGAACAGGACGTTACCCTGAGTGAAACAGCCCCATAAGAAATAGCACAGCCGAAGCCTCGCCTGCACCGTCAGAACGGTTGATTCCTAGAGCCTCCTTGTTCCTTCGCATTTATAACTCCTAATTATGCAGTGCTTATATTTAGCATTCTAATTGCTGCGTGTTCATTGTGGCCTGTCTTAGCTCTTGGCTGCCACCAAAGGCACCAAGTCCTGTGCTGCAGACTATTTTCTGATGGAAGAGAAGAGTTTTATTTCTAAAGAGAAGAGCGACTGCAGGAAGCCACCGTTCCAGAGGGTGATTGGGCCCGACGAGGGGCTGGTGCAGCTTCTGAACAGTTGGTTTCCAGAAGAAGGATACGTTGGAAGGATTCTCTTTAAAACCCGAGAGGAAGTAAGTCTGCTTCAGAAAAATTGTTATTTACAGAGGTGGCTGAAAATAGCTGCTAGGGCCAGGAAACGGGGGGCTGCTGTGCTTGGTTCACTGTTTGGCGAGTCTGTCACCGCTCCCAGGGTTGTTTGGAAACAATCGTAACTCCCGAGTGAGCACAACTAGACTTCACCCCCCGGGCGACAGCAGCTCCCTCAGCCCCAGCCGCGGGCTGCTCGGTCGGTGCCAGCAGCTTTCTGCTCTGATCCTTCTGATTGCACCGAAATCTGGATTTTGATGTGATAGGAAGTGAACATAAAGGAAGAAGGATGAGGGCTAAAGCCAAAAGACCAACAGAACTCCGGGCTCCAGTCATCGATCCCGGCAGCTGTCAGCAACTTCTTACGCTTTAGAAAAATTAGAAAGGATTTTAGTACTGAGGGAGGCTACAAACCTCAAAGGGGGGTGAAATCATCAGTGATAGATGAAAACAATAAAAAGGTGATTTCTTTTAATTTAAACAAGGAGGATGGAGCGATGGCTTCAGTTTAAACTGTGAGCAAACCATCCAGCGTTTCAGTGCCCAGGCCGGGGCGGGGGGAGCCACACTGGGGAGGAAGACGCTGGTCTCCTCTTCAGGGGCACCTCTGTGCTCGCTTCAGCACGGAGCAGAGCCTGGGCCGAACACGGTGATGTTGACACACGTGTGCTTCTGTGTGAAGATTTCACATGCACAAATGACATCCTTTAAAATGAAAAAATATGTTCTTAACGGATTATTTTGATTCAACTTTTGGTAAAGCTTCAGTTTGACAAATTGCCACTGCACCACACAAATCCCTGCTTTTTTTTCCTCTTTTTCTAATGTTTGGAGCAAAACTGACCAGTTAGACATTTATACTTGGTTCAGGGGACTGTGACAGCTCCTCTGTCAGTGGATGTGGCCACGACTGTCACTGCCAAACCCTGTTCCTGAAGAAAATGTGGGTCAAAATCCATCTCTGGTGTGAAAATGATGCCCTGGTTGTGTCCTGTGAGGCTGGGACCTCAGAGCATCGTCTGTGCTGTGGAGCCTTCCTGCAGAGTCCCCTCGGGTCTCGGAGCTGGAAACGAAGCTGCAGATTTGGCCCAAAGCACAAGGAGTGGGAAAAATCCTTGCTCAGGCTTCTCGCTCTCGGTTCTTCGGGGTTTAGTTTGATTAGGAACCAGGACAGGAAAGGACGCTTCCCACCATCTCCCCTCTGCAGGACTACGCAGAATTTTGCAGCCATCAGGCAATAAAAGATTTAGTGATGGTTGTTGCGTGATGGGCACGCTGTGTGCCTCCAGTCCTTGCCTGCCACGGAAGGTATTTTAGAAACGCAGGTGTCCATCCAGAAACCCAGGCAATAGCGGCTCCCCAGAGCTCTCACCACTTCATTTAGTGAAGCGGGGGGCGGGGGCAGCAGCCAGTCTCCAGTTCCCGTGTGATAAAAGCCCTCTGTGCCCCCCCAGCTGTCGGTTCCCTCTCAGCTCCATGGATTTGCTCTCCTTTTTCCCGTAGAATTTAAACGAGAGGAACGTCTTTCAGGAGGCCAAGGAAGACGCAGCCCTGGGCCCCGAGGAGGACAGTTTCTTTGTGCAGGTACACGACGTCTCCCCGGAGCAGCCCCGCACCGTCATCAAAGCCCCGCGGCTCAGCACGGCGCAGGACGTCATCCAGCAGGTGACGCCGGGGGGGACACGGGGGGGACACACCAGACCCGGGGGGCTGCTCCCAGCACCCGCTGGGGAGTCCATCGCCTTAGTAACCTAGACCTGAGGGAACACCTTTTTTGTCTTTTCTGCTTGAAAACAGACTCTCTGCAAAGCCAAATACTCCTACAGCATCTTGAGCAACCCCAACCCCAGCGATTACGTGCTCCTGGAAGAGGTGACGAAAGAGCCGGCCAACAAGAAGTCCTCGACATCTAAACCCTCCCAGAGGATTCTCTCTGATCAGGAGTGTGTGTTCCAGGCCCAAAGCAAGTGGAAGGGAGCGGGAAAATTTATCCTGAAGCTCAAAGAACAGGTTCAGGTAAAAAAATGAAGTAGGTTGGGGCAGATTTTATGGATCCGCTTAACGGGAACCTCCTTCCACCGGGCGAGTGGCCCTGGCTGGGTGGGGAGAAGAGAGCACAGACGCAGCGGGACCCTCGTCCCTCGGCTCCTCCTGTACCTGTTTCGCTGGGAGCTGCCCCGTTGTCCCCAGCACGGGGCTCCCTCAGCCCGCGCATCCCTCGCAACGTCCCTCTCCTACCAGCTGCTCTTCAGAACCCTCTGGCCGCGCTCCCCAAAGTGGGACCGGGCACAGGGCCAGGACTTAAGAACTCCTGGACTAAAGTCGCCTTTATTGCTGCCCAGAGAAGGTTGTGGCGCTTGGGAAGGGGCAGGAACGAAGGCCGTGGCTGCTGGGAGCAGGAGCCCAGCAGAGAAGGTGTTGCTTTAAAGCAGCTGTCAGAAGCACAGATTTTTATTCCAAATTTGCTGAACAGCTCTTTGACAATGTGTAATTTTCAGTTAATTTACTGGGAACAATCAGAAGGACGTGCTTGGCTGTGAGAGTTCCTGAGGGCGGCTGCTTAGAAATAGGTTGTTTTCTGCGAGTTCCGTGCGAGGAGCCGCCCCTGAGCCCCCGTCACCTCCCGTGTTGCTGCAGGCAGCCCGTGACGACAAGAGAAGAGGCATCTCCTTCACCAGCGAGCTCCGGAGGCTGGCCAAGTCCAGCAGGCAGCACCGGGGCTTCTCCTCGCCCCCCCTGGGGGTGGCAGCCGAGGGGCCGCAGCGGGAGGACAGGGCCAGCTGCGGGGTGACCTTGGGTGACATGATGGAGTGAGGAGCGCCGCTGCCCGGGGCACGGGCCCTGCAGGTAGGAGCCCCCCCCCTCCAGCACCTGCCGCAGCGGGGCCGGGGCCGGGGTCCCCCCCTTTCTCTGCCCATTTGAAACCCCCAAACGCCGCCTGGTTCTTAGAGAATGCCTTTTAATGAACCAATGGGGCTTAATTAACCGTGGTCCCTTCCCTGTTTGCTCCGAAGTGGAGAGGAGCGTCCCGCAGAGCGTTGGTCAGCGCTTTGTGACACACACAGAACAGAATCGTTGGGATTGAGAACCTCCTTCTTCCCCTAAAACAAGCTTCTGGTGTTACTCGTGCTGTGGCCATGGGGCCAGGACTGCTCATTCGCCCTCTTGTTCTCTCTGCAGTTTCTTCCCTCTCGCTCGCCTCGGAACAAGTGACCCAGAGAAGGCAGGGCTGCGCCGTGAGGAAGGGGGTGTGACCCCCGTGCCCCCCGCCGCCGAGGGCTCACAGGCGATCAGCGGGACCGGTGTCCGACCCCCCCTCGCGTGTGGCCGGCGGCATCGTTGTTCCCACAGCCCCCCCAGCACCACCGAGGCGCTGCCGCACCGCTCCGGAGCGTTTCGGGAAGAGACCTGAAACCACACCTCCCTTTGCAGAGTGTTCCCAATGGGGAGGGAGGGATCTGGGACCTTATTTCTGGGCCACGACAAAACCCCTGAATCTTCCAACCAACCTGACATGAAGACAGGCCGAGCGAGCGCCGGAGCGGCCCCGTTCCCTTTCCTTCTGCTTGCTTCTGCCCTGACTGCAGCGCTGGGGTGACGGTGGCTGCTCCCGCGGGGCCCCCGGAGGAGCTGCTGCCCCCGGGGGTGGCACGGAGCGGGGAGAGGCCGGTGGGCTCCGGGAGAGCCCCCCCCCACGGGCCGGGGGGACGTTTCCTGACTGTGGGTCACAAACACCCTCCCCGTGAGAAGAAAAGCTGGTGTGAGCTGCTGCCTCCAGGGCAGCTGAGGGCAGGGAGCCGGGGGGCTCTTCATGTGTTACAGCAGGAGAAAGCACTTTTACCCGAAGGTTTCTGTTAAACACTGTGTCAAGTGACTGTAAGAGAGTTACGTATCCTGTACCTTCCCTCCTGGCTGTGGAACTCTGGGGAATATGCACAACCCCTCCCATTATTTATGGTTTATCCACTCTACCAGAAGAGTGTACAGCAGGTAGCACAGTGTACAGCAGGTAGCAACACCTAACAGGGAGGGAGGCTTTGGCAAGGAACGTTTTCTTCTTACAAACCCTCGTTTCCCAGGCTTGTGTTTAAACAGAAACTATTTATTGTCCTGTTCCAAAGCACGTGCCCTTGGAGGATGTATTTATCATACGCTACTTTTTAGAAAATGCAGAATTTTTACCTCTGGATTTAGAGGAAAAAAAATGTTTTAACTTTCCTGGTTGTTTCTTTTCAGCTGCAGATGTTCAATCCCCCAACCTGACCAAGCTCAAACCAAGGCAGAGATAAAAGCAACCAACATTTCAAACCTTTGAATTCAAAGGGCGCGTTCCCGCAGTCAGGAAATGCCTCTTGACTTGTCTTGGACCCAGAGAGCACAGAGAATCCTCACACTAAACCGCTTGACAGTTTTGTTTACATAGAGATGCTGTTGTAAAGGTTTGTGTTTGCCGAATTCATCTTTTGATACCGAAGCCGGTCGTGGTTGTCTCTTTTTTCCCTGCCCAGGAGCTGGTCCTGTGCTGGGGTCCAAGAGCCCGTGCCCCCTTTCGCTCAGCCCTCGGCTTTCCCACAGGAGCTCCCGCGGTGAACCCGCTGCTCCAGGCACCTTCTCTCCCCGAGCAGAGCCCTGCAGGGACCCGCTGGGACTGTCCCCGACGCCGGGGGCACGGGGAGCCCTTCAGTTACTCCCCATCAGCGCTGGTGCTCGGGCTCCCGGGAGAAGCTGCCCCAGGCACAGGTTAAGCAGCAGCAGAACTAAAACGGGGATGATTTCTGAGAGTGCGAGAGGGAGAGTGAAGGCTGTTACAGGCCAGGGGTCCTGGGACACGCCTCCCCACCCCAGGCATTAGAAAATGAAATAAAAGACAGCGCAGGCGTTCCTTGGCACGGGGGAGCAGCCAGCACCGTCCCCAGCAGCTGCGCGCTCTGTCCCCGCACCGCAGAAGGCTCCGACGCAGCTCCGTTCCCCAAGCCCAGCGTGCCCTCTGGGGGTCGGGTCCAGCCTTCATGGAAAATACCAAGATACACACAAAAAAAATACCAGTTTCCCTGAGGCCAGGCAGTTCCTGCTGCTTCTCCTCCCCACTCTGCAGCTGCCCTGTCACCCACCCCTCCTGCTCCTGCTCCCTCCCCAGCCCAGGCCGAGGCCAGAGCGATGGCTGAAGGGGCCCAGGTGGCACCTCGTGCACAGGCTGCCTGGGGGTACTGGTGCTTGTGCTGTTCCTCACCCACCCAAGCCTGAAGCTGCTCTCGCTGCTGCTCACGGCAGAGAAAGAACAGCAAGATGCCCACCTTCTACCTAACACCCCCACCCTCGGGTGCACACAGACACCTGGGACCACACCAGGTACCTCGGGCCGTCACGGTCGGGGTGGCCACGCGTCACTGCCTGTCAGGTCTGGGCACTGGTAACCATCCCACGCAACTCCTGTGGCCAAACGTGGTACGTTTTGGGGTGAAGCTAGAAGGGAGAACAAAACCCTCCCGCTTGCCTTGATTCCGAGTGTCCTAATAACGAAAATACAGCACCCCTTCAAGCACTGAACAGGGTGGGTGTTCCCTTTTGTGCCACCCCCCGTGTGCTGAGCTCCTTCCCGCTAACAGGACCGTTTGCTCTGCTCAGGCACAGCTCTCGGGCTGCAGGAAAACCTGCCCGCGCGTTCCTGTGACACGCCTGACCGCGGCCCTGTGTCCCGCTCTGCTGTCAGCTGAGCACGGCATCGGCTCGGCAAAGGCGCTCGGCGTCGCATCACAGACGTTACAGGAAGCAGCTTCCAGGATAAAGGCTGAAAGAATGTAACTCACCATCACCCGCCCGAACCCGGCAGGGCTCCTGCCCAGCAGCTCAAGAAATAGTTTATTCTGCACTATTTTAAACCCACTGCTACTTCTCTACCAAGGTCTTACCTTGTCCTGGCGCAGGCCGTGCTGCAGGACCGGGGGCAGAAGGAAGGGGCTCCTGGCTCGGGCTGACTGATGCGAGGTTAGGGCTTAGAAAAGGAAAACCACAAACCTGTGTCAGCTGTGATGTTTGGTGCCAGGTGGAGCAGCTCAGTGGCCGTCTTTAGCAAGCCAGCTGCTTTAGAGCGCACCTGCTTTCAGAATTAAAGACTAACATGGAAATAACTGAGTATTTCAAGAAAACACTCTTACATTCCTGAGTTTTGCTGTAAAATAAGCCCTTGCTGATAGTTCAGACTCCGGTGACAGGCTGAGGCTGCAGCCCCTGCGAGGGACCTGCCTGCTCTGCGCTCGCTCTCGCCGCCTGTTACCGCTCCACTATAAACTGTTCACTTTTAGGGGCCCCCACGCACTGTAACAGGGGCTGGGGTTGTCTCCTGCCCGTGGAACACCTTTGGCAGAGCTGGCACATGACACACAAACCCAAGCAGCCGTGGGGAGGTTTCTCCACTGCCCAGATGGGCAGGTTCCCTCTCGCCGCAGCGTGCCCGGCTGCCAGCCTTCACAGCCTTTGGCAGCTGTAAACCCAACAAGCTGAAAAGTGACTTTTCCACCTGGGCCATTTCCTCTCTGCTGACCTGAAGAATAAACTTATATTTGTATCTAGTGTAAAAATAATAAAATAAATGGTTTAAGATGAGTCCTTGCTTTTGCCTTCCTCAACTGACAAAGAACTGGCCGCTGCCCCCCAGGAACTGTCAGAATTTCAATCACATCTGTATCGACAACCACGGCACAGCTGGAAAGAACGACTCGGGAGCCTCGGGGAGGGCAACCTCAGCAGCCAGAAAGGCGGCCGCAGGCGGTCTGCAATCTCCAGCTGCTGACCTGCCAACAGGGAGGTGTCTGCTCCAGCCATTTGCACGTTTAACTAATTGAAATTTGGTGAACTTGTCCGATGAATACTAAAACCAAGTTAGTAAAATAAAAATAAATAATTTATAAAACTGTAAGGATCTGGTTAAAGGACTAAACACCTGAGAGAAAAAGAGACGGTTTCTAATTATTGTGAGGAAACGAGGCGACCTGAGCAAAAGCTTCACAGAACTTCCACCAGCTCATCCCGCAGCACAGACCAAGCAGCACGGGATGTGCAGAACAGCGCTCACGCCAGCGCTCAACTTCTAAGTTATTCAGTGTATTTTACTTACTGTTTGCAAAGCCAACACCTGAAAATGGATCCTAAAACAACCAGGCAATAACTAATATTTGGGAATGAAGATTAAAAAAGAAGACTTAAATCCTTACCTTGCATTTGTTGAGTGCTGGTGCCAGCAGGGCTTTGCTGAGGACAGTGTGGCAGAGCATTCAGTCCTGGCGTGGGTCAGAACTGGAACCTGGTAATCTCAATTTGCCAATACCAAGACTCGGTGGAGGGAGAGAGAGAGAGCAACCCACCAAATGCAAAATCATTTCAAGATGAGGTAAAGGTTAGGAGGTGTCAGAAGAAACACAGAAAACCCGCAGCATATTCCAAATTTCTAGGTATCTTAAAGTCAGTATTATGTTACAATTTCCAAAATATTTATTAAATATTTATTAATTTATACACACAAACCAGTGCTTTCTCAGAAACACATCTGTATTCCGTTATAAAAATATATAAACAAAAATACTATAATGCATGGGTGCAAAAAAATTTAAAATGACCCAGGTTTTGTATGGTTTCAAGTTACTGCTGAGACTGTTCGGGGTGCTCCCCGGGAACATGGGCTGGGCGGGTACGTGGAGACACGGCCTTTGTGACTGCGTGAAAAGCTGCTGTTACGCTTTTTGTGTGTTTCCACACTGAAACAAACACGTACTTGAGTTCCTTTAGTGAGGAGTGGGAACTTCTTTCAGCCTCTTTCTCCATAATCAAGGTGGTAACTGAAGCTGACCCACGGCCACATTCACAACAGGGAGGATTCCTTCAAGTGTCTGGCAAAATCCAGGGGTCTGTGCCCCACAGTGGCAGCGCTGTGCTGCTCAAGCTGTTTGTTCAGCCCTTCATCTAGGAACACATCCGTCTGTGGGAACGTATCCTGGGAATTACAGAACACCAGCTGAGGTACTGGACGAGGCCACGGCGCCCGTCAGCAGCCCCGTGGAGCTCGGGTGGCTCTGGCTGTCCTCACACACACAGGACAGACAAGAATAAACTTAGATACTGCAGAATTTGTTTAAAAGAGCCAAACGGCCAGAAAGCAGGCAAGAGGCAGTAACAGGTTAATAGGCTGTAACGTTGCTATTAGGGAGAAAGAAAATTATTTATTACTTTTTTAAGGGCACACCACTCACTGGACGTTTAGCGGAAGCTGCATCTGGAACATCCAGAGCTGAGGCACTTAAACACGTCCCCCCCCTTTTTCCTCTCTGTACCTTCACTTTTTGTTCCCTTCCAATTTACACTTTAAAGCTATAAACTGACACTCCTGGGGTCCAGTGTCCTTCTACGTGCTGAATCAAAGGCTCTGGAAATCCAGAGTCCTGCCAACTACCCACCCTGGGGAAAGAGCTGGTGTTTTATCACCGTGAAAGGCAGTTTTATCACTGCCTTTTGAAAGAATATTAGTCCATGGTTCCAGAAAAGGGACAAAAAATGTGCACTGAACCACTGCAAGGCACAAAAGGAAAATAACAGGTACTGCCGTTCACACAGCACCTCTGCCTTCTCTACAGTCAGTGCCACCTCACGGCAGTTAGAAACAGGACTTGCCCTAGGAAGCACCCAAAGCAGAAAGCCAAACTCCACGGGCTAATGCCTGGGCACAGCACAGCGAGGTTCTGACAGATCCCAGCAGGGGTTCTGTTGGGGTAACACAACACAGAGACATGAGACAGTACCTTTCTTCTGGGTGTCACTGCTGCAACGGGAGGATTGAAGGTCATTCCTCTCATACTGTATGCCTCAAACAGCTCCGTAGCAGGTCTGCAGCAAAAAAACAGAGGAACAATGGCATTAGACACATTTCCAAGTAATATCTCACCAAACAAGAGCAGCTTCTCCTACACCCCCGCCATTCGCGGCCTCTACCCTGCTTTAGGAGAGCTTGGAGTAACGAGCATCACCTGGGAAAGACGGGAAGCCAACAGCTGGGTAACAACACAAGTAAAAGCCAGTAAAATGTGTCTAACACTCAGCTGGGGGACAGAAGAACAACCAGGAGACAAGACTGTTCCGTCGGTTTGCCAGAGCGCCAGCCAGTCGCCGCCTGCTCTCTAGGTATTTAAATAAATAACAAAAAAAGGCAGCCAAAGTTTATTGACCTGATTGATAGAATCTGCCTGAATTCCCAACAATTCCTTTACCAAAGGGGTTTATGAAAACTAAGCAGCCATCAGAGAACAGGGAAGACCAACACACGGACAAGAGCTGGTTATAAGATGGAAGACAGGAGTCAATGTTTTCCAACAGCAGAAAGAAACTACAGATTTCCAGAAGGTGTGTGCCAGGCCCAGGGCTTTTCAACATGCTCAAAGCTGAGCCAGAGAACACCAAGTTATTTGTGGTAGCCCGAATGAGCTGCCTGCAAAGAGCCAGCCTGCATCAGATGGGCAGTGACACAGCAAATGAAATTCAGGGGGGGAAAGAAAAAAAACAGAGAAAAGCAATTGCAGTGTCCCATAAACCCAATGGGTTCTGAGTTGACCCATGTCACTTAAGGAAAAAAATCTTGTTGTTATGATACATATTTTCATGGGATTGTGACCTTAATGCTGTTTGGAGTTAGAAAGAAACAAGAGAATGGCGCTACATCAGTGTGTCAATCCACAGCCCACCCCAGCTCAAACACTGCATCTGAGTCTCCAGGTTCCTCATCCTGAAATACTTGAATTGGTAAAAGTTCAGGAACAGGCAACAAAGATGCTGGCAAGTATGGAACAGCTCCTGTCTGGGTGGATCCCTTCACCCAAAGAGGTGGCAGTTGGGGGGACGGTGTGAGAGGGTGAGCGAGTCCTGTGGGGCACAAGCCAGAGTGTGTGGGAGCAGGCTGCTCCCCGGCACGACCCGGGGACTGAGGAATGACACACGCGGGCACTCGGTTCAAAACAAAGGCAGGTCCTAGCGTGAGGAGCTGCAGGCTCAGGGAACCCTGAGCAAACAGTGCTCTGTTTGCAAACACAGGCTGTGGTTCAAGGGACACTGAGCAGTTGTGAAAAGAATTCCATGAAGAGGTGATCGCCAGAGGATGGTATCTGGGTCAGGGAACCCGCCCAGCTGAAAGCGGAAGGCCAGGACACGGCTCAGAGCGTGGCTCTTGTCCGGAGTCCACGGCTGAGGAGAGGATGCTGAACTAGATCCTTTGTCCAAACCAGGACAGTTGTTCTTAGGTTTTAACACACCGTGGACCTTACACTGCAACTCGGTTTCTAAGTTTCCAAGGCAGCCAGGGCTCAGTGATCCCGATCCACATTCAGCTCAGGGCTGCTGATGCAGGCACTGTGCTCCCGTGGGAAGAAAGCTCACTGCACGCCCAGATTCTCACCCTTGTCACCGCCTGGCAACAACTCAAAAGAAAGGAAAAAGAAAAAAGGGGGAAAAAAGGAAAAGGCAGCCAACATTCTGTACTGGCAGAAGAACAAAGAAAGCCAGTTTGAAGAACAGAATCTTTTAATTTTATGGATAATTATTTTTAGGGATTCCTTTAATAAAGTATGAGCAACAAAAACTTCTCAGGGCACTCTTTTTAAAAACTGAACTCTTTGGTAACTCACCTTTGGCTCAAATCAAGTGGAAGAGCTGCTGAGCCTTCAGCGGGGGCTCCAACGCTAAGGTGAGCTGCAAACATCCGCACTGCTGGGTGATAGTGTCTCTGTGAGAAAAGAAAGGAGGCAACTGACCAAGGGATAAGGGTAATGTACATATCTATGGATTCTCACATTTATTTCCTTTTCAAGAAGACGGAAGGTTCTGCTTCTGGTTTAGAGTACCTTCCCAGTACCACTGTGCTGCTCTTCCTCTTCACACAGAATAGGCTCCTGATAAGCCTGAAGAGCTCTGTTCTCTTCTCATGTAAAGCATATAAAACTGTTTAGCAGCTCTTTACTGCTGACTTACTTTTCCTTCCTCACTCACCCAGTTACTCACTAACCTGCAGTAAGTGCAGCTCCCACAGAGCTGTGTTCTGGGCGTTGCAATGCTCTGGTTCATCCAGTTCTGGGAGGTAAACCCCACTGCCTTGAGATTCGTTGTCAAGTAAGAGGTCCATCCTTGGGAACATCTACAACATAAAAACCAGACCAAGTTGCTTCTATTACATACCCAATTAGAAGATGGGTTCATTCCATGTTATTCAGTCTCAGCAGCATTTACAGATACTCTGTTTTCATCATTCTTGCTTAAGACGCTTTAAAATATTTTGCATAAACACCAATTTGTCAAAAAATTCAATAACCTTTAACCAGTAAGCTAAAAATTCTAACAAGTCCAACCCACCTGCATGAATATCCTGTTTGTTGCCAAGATCCCAGCGCTGGAGTTTGGAAGGACATGGAGAGCCAGGGTGGAAAGTCGCTTCAGGAAAGCAAGAGCTCGCTGCTGGGAAACCTGCTTCCTCCGCTTGGCAAACATGACGTCCAGGCACTGCAGCACTATCTCCACATCGTCGTTGGAACGGCCTCCAAAGTGGAATTTCACACAAAAAATGAATAACCATTTCAAAGAACATACAGGTAAATACTCTGCTACGGACTGCAGAACCTGAGAAATAGCATAAAATCTGACGTTTATGTGATGCAGACATAAGCATCCTCCTTTTTGGTAAAAACAGTCCAGCTTTGAACAGAAAAAGTGTGTAATTGCTTCTGTGCTCCTTTCTAAGGAAGTAGTTGTTCCATCAAAAATGTCTAAACATGAAAGCAGTTAGTGTTTTAACCCTAACTGCACTCATTCTCTCATCTTTTCTAAATTGCTAAATGGTGCAAAGGTTCAGTCTTTTGCCCATCCAGAACTGCAGAATGTTTTTCTCAATCTTCCCTCCTCGTGAATTTGATTATGTTAATTTCAAACTTTGTAAGCATCTTTTTCTCCATAAACTATTCAGCTTCTCCGAGTAATCAGAAAATTTAGATTAGCAAATTAGGTCAGAATTATAAAAATCAGAAATATAAACCAGAAGATTTTGGAAAACAGAATTTAAATTGAAATTATTTTTAAAACTGTATCAGAAAAATTAAGAGATTTTTCTCTATTGGAAAAAAAACTGCAGAAAAAATAGAGAATTTTTATATCACCACCGAAAGAAACAATTATAAGGAAGTACAGAACCCTGTGCTGAGGAGAGGACAAATTCTTATCTGAGAGCACGCGCTCAGCATTCCCAGAGGAAGCAAAGTGATTCACCCCTGTGCCCTGGAACGCAGCAACACTGCTAGTGTCTGTACTGCAGGAGTGCAACATGCAACCTGAGAAAAAAGTAGATTAAACCAGTTCTTTTCTCAGAACTCGGGTATCATCAAACACCTGTACTTTATTACCAACATATTAAGGCTATGATACCAAAAAAGCAGAAAAAACACTATTTATGTAACCCCTGACAACGAGAATGAGGAGTTACCTGCATGTAGGCTGAACAGTGTCTTGTAAAGATGTGTGTAAAACTTCATGGGATCAATGTTAAGAACATCACCTATTGACATAATCCCAAATAAATACAATTACTCCACTAATTCATCAGACAATATTGAGCAAAAGCTTGTTTCTAAAGATCTCTTACCTTGACCAGAGAGTATATGGAAAGCACTGAGAATGCAGTGAAGACTCTCACGATAGCTTAAACCCTAAGAATACAAAACTGATTAAGTACTCCAGAGAACCTACTTTTAAGCAAGCTTGTAACACGATAAGCTCCACTTACCCCAGATGCAATGAGAGAATGAAGGACAATCACCAGGTCATCAAAAAATTCCACATTTATGAGATGAGCAAACCTAGAACCAAAGAGATTTTTATTTTTCTGCTGTAGATGCTACCTGCAAATTCAGTTCAAACTGTTCTCAACTGCCAAAACCTACACGTCCAAAGCAGAGCTAAACCGCTGAGTATCTGTTATCTTCCCAGAGAGGGGTGGTTCAGCCCCGGCAGCTGATCACGGCTGCGCTACAGCACTAGGGACTGCTCCGTGTTCCGAGGAACTCATCAGACCCAACGATGGACTCACATCACACCCTGCTGGGTCGGCATCACGCCAAGTCTAGCACAGGAAATTTCAGGTCACTTGAAATGTTTTTATAGGTAGGTAAAAACTTCAGCAGAGAAGTAAAACAATTTCAACAAATGTTTCAGGGACAGGTTTTTCTCACTGCTTATAAGAAAGTTTTCCTTTCCAAGAAAAAAAAATCCCTTTGGGGTTTTATGCCTTTTCTAGCACACACAGAAGGTGGACTCTGTTCTTACTTTGCAAGACCTTCCAGCACGGCCGGCAGAAGCGGAGACTTCTGAGCTTTCTTCAAGATTCTAAAGTACGTTACAAACACAATATTCAAGGTCTCTGTGTGCTGAAAGAAAGAAAACACTTAAGCATGAAAAGCAGACATCTCTACTTTACCTAAACTCAAATGAAAAGGCTGCACCTAGAGGATGTGTCAATGGATTCAAACACCTTTTTGGGCAGAGCACAGAAGGCAGCAGGAATGGCTTAAGTTTGCTTTCCTGGGTAAACTGGGAGGGCCTGGTTTACTAAAACCGAGACCACAGGCACGATGCTTGTGAGCTGCCGACATTATCTAGGGATGCGGAATGCTGACAGGTTGGATGGAGGGGAGAGCTGGGTCACAAAAGGGTTAGAGCTGCTACTCTGCAAAAGTAGGAAAGTAAGTCTAAATTATTTACCAGTTTCAGTTTCTTTTCTTTACTTTCTGATGCTTCTGCTTCCAAGAGTTCTCGTTCCAGTTTCTCTTCTGCTTTCCTCCACTGCAAACATACAGATGATTTTAGAAGAACAGATTAAATGCTTCCCCTCAGCCTGCATATCCATGTCCCAAAGACACTCAGGGAACAAACTGTCCCTGCTGAGATGCTCGAGTCACCGTGTGATGCCGCAGGGTAACCTGCTCAGGTACAGTCTTCCCTACTGGAAACAGCCAAAGCCTTATCAAGACCAGGAAGAGAAAAAAAAATTAAGAATCTAATAAACTCAAACAGCAACCACCGATGCTGAGAGTTAACAACAGCAACAGGAGAAGTGCTGTCGCTGCTAAAACCCACTGCCACCTGAAGTCCCTGAAGCAGAGCACGAGAAAGCGCACATCATACCTTCCTCTGCATTCTTGAAAGGTTTTTTCTCTTCTCTTTGTAAGTCATAAACTTCTTCTTTGGTGCGATGTCTTCTGCATCTTTTTGTAATTCTACCTCCTTAATTCTTAAGTGAAGAAATACTTTCAACACCTATTGCAAAATAAAAGAAATACAATGAAAGGGGATCCACAGCAGAGGAATGGAGGGTAAGAAATCCTGAATTCTGTTCCTGCTAGTGGACTTCGCTGATCAAAGGTTCTCCTCTGTAGGAAAGGAAATTCTGCTTATCTGTAGCCAGCAGCTGCATTAACTATAACTTTCCGATTTTTTTAAAAACTGTTAATGCAAGTAAATTGCATCATACAATAGAAAGACTCTTACCTCAGGTCTGACGTCGTAATTTCGACCCCTCACAAGACCAGAAATGACCTTAACCACGCCGAGTGATGCGTAACCCAACTTGTCTTGTTTAAAAAGCTTCCTGACTGCCTCACAGCACAGCTCAGAAATCTGAAAAGGGAATTCAAACAAATTCTTCCGTAAAGCCAAGCTCATGACAACAGCCAACTCGTAACACTGACAGCATTTACCCATTGGAAACTGGACACAGGCTAGAAAATAGTGAAGAGATCCAGCCACAAGAGTTGTGGAATAAACTCAGAAATAGACTATTTTTCACACAAAACAAGAACTCTTCCCCTAATCCGATAACTTACCATTTTTGATGCATCATTCATGAGTGGAACAATGAGAACAATGATGTTGTTGTGGAAGTTGAAGTGGGGCAGGGCCACCAGCAGCTCACACAGACACTTCACTGCAATCTCTGCCAGGCCTTTGTATGCTTTTAACGAGATCACGTTGCTCTTCTTCAACTTCCTCTGTTTCCAATCTGCACAAATTATTATTTTTAGTGATTACTGTTCAGAATGGAGGGCAGCTTCTAAATATTTATGTTTTCAGTTACTTTGGACATTCTCCTTCACACTTCACTCAAGTCCTATTTCAAAGGCAGCAGCAGCCTTTTGGTGTTCAGTCAGAGGAGGGCGGCTGTGAGACTGCCAACAACTGAGCATTTCCTACAAAAACTGGGAAGCGTAGACCGTACCTTTAATTGTTTGCTCCAGATTTTCCAAGTAGAATTTATACTGGCTCACAAGGCCTTCTTCAAATTCTCTCAGTTTCTGAGTTTCTTTTTTAACCTGTAAATAAAACAGAAATAATTTTATTTGGAGAGCTAAATCCTGACCTTAGCCAGTGTGTGTGGGGGGGAGAAGTTTTAAAAGAAATAACAGATAACTAAGTAGTTTTTTCTTCTAGACAGACATTCCTATAAATCTATTAAAATTAAAACATTTCTATATGTTTCTGTACCTGTTCTGTGCTTAGAAGGCCTTTTCCAACCAGGCCTATTTCGTTTATAGGGACTGAAGTGAAATTTGTAACCAGATGGTGTCTTAAGGCCACGACTCTAAACCGCACTATACTCAACAAACCTTCTAAAGGATAGGTTAGACATGAGCTCCAGAAAACAAGTTATTCTGCATTTGTTCAGCAAATTATTGAACACATTTCCAAGAATTCTGTGCCAGTCAGGTGACAATGCTGTGTCATTTCTTTCTGGTTCCCTTCAGTTTAACACAAAACACCCCCTTCTGCCAAGGTTTATGACTGCAGTCACCCAGGTTTGACATTCTGCTTTCAGGAACTATTTTTTCCCCTCCATTACCACCAGCACATCACCTACTGGTTGAAAGAAGAACACAAGAATCAAAGCTTCAAAAGAAAGACCTCTGCCCCTCAAAGCGTCACCATTTCAGAATTCCCACAAGGATTTGTGCATTTGTCACCCTTTGCTCAAAACCATACATTCATATGCAACAAATCACTATTAATATTTGGCATAACTTTAAAAAATCTGAACTACTCACAATACTCTATAAAGAAATCTGGTATTTCACCTTGGTAGCCTTTTCTGCTTCAGTTAGAGGCCGAATTTTGTAAGAAGGCACAATATCTTTGAATATCTCCATCAGAGAAACCATGACCAGCTTGCGAACAATCACAGCCACGTTTGGATCCTGCTCCATCAGCATGGCACGCAGCTCCTTCAACTTTTTAATCTGATTAAGAAATGAGGAAAGATGAAGTCAGCTGAAGATCACCCACGCACACCATGTGCATTTCTGCAAAGGTTTGCCACAAGAAACATGCCCCATTTTTAAACACCAGAAAGAGAAAACAATTAACTCTGCAGTTAACTCAGAGTCTTCTTAGTGCTGCACACAGAGCCAAGAAAGACTACATACTCAACATTTTGATTTTGGCAATGTTCAAACAAACCTACTGTTACAAACTTGCAGAGTTACAGAAAATTATTATCACATCCTGAATCACTGAAAATTATCAGGAACAACCCTGAAATCAGAGCCGAAGGAAGGTCACACTTAAGGAACGAGGTAGTTTGGCCAGAAAATATCACAGACAGTATTGTTCCTAAACCCTCAAGTATCCATCCTGAACAGCACACACCATCACCTGGATCTTCAGCCGATTCAAATCCTTTGTACCAACCAATGCCAGCAGTTTCACTCTGCCACCCCCTGAGAAGTGACACAATGCTGACCTTTTTTTCCTTGTTCTACTCATGTATCCTTCTGCTTTTGCTATGGTTTGGTCACTTGAGAACTTCATTTATTGACTCACGGCACAGCACACGTTGGGTGAACGCTACCTACGTTGCTGTCTGGCTCAGAGAGAATGGCCGAGGCCAGGGCAGCGATGTGCATCTTCCGCTCCTGCAGCTTTTGTCTCCTCTGAGCAGCCATCTCCTCGGGAGAGAGGACGGGCAGGGGCTCTGTGGGAAAGCCTGGCACAAGGTGCGAGAGTTAGGAAGGAAGGACACCATTATCCACCACTCGCTTTTTCTTTTAAAAATACAATTGCCTCGTTTGCATTTTCTGAGTATTATTTTGTTTCAAGTATTTCCTTCCCCAACTTCAGATTATCTTTAGAGAGCAATGACCCAGGCTCAGCAGTGTCACAACTGCAACTGTTACATGAATATGACTCTTTCACTGCATAGCAAACTGCAAATCCAAATCTGAATTCATATCTGAATAAAAAGAAAAAACACCCAATAAAAAGTAAACACGATGTTTTATTACCCTCTGCTTCCTCCATTTCTTCTGTATCCTCTTCTTCATCCTGTGCAACACTGAGAACTGCAAAAAAACAGAGTGTCTAGTGTAAAGCATGCAGTAAACACTATGGAATTTTAAAAGAATAAATGATATACACCTTGGCTACTACACCAGTTCCAGAATGTGTGTCTTACCTGGCTTTTCCATAGTCTGGGGAATAATGCCACTCTTGTCTTTGATGGGGAGCAGATGGATGAGTTCTTTTTCTGGCTCAGTCTGCATGCGTCTTGGCACCTTCTCGTATTTGTCCATCACACTTTCATGTTTTCGTTTTTTGACATGAACAGGTTCACTGAAAAATAGAAGTTGAAAGTTTACAGGGCAAATTACTGGCACTCTACAGCACCTAGGCAGAGAGAATCTTCTCACAGTCATGAGAAAAGGCCAGATTTTCAATCAATCACGTAACCAGACTACTCTTAGAAGTGCACTTGTAAACTTACAATTATACAACTAGAAACATCGCTGTATGTATTTCACTGTGAACTCTACCCAACACCTTGCTCCACCAAACCGTTAAAGAAGCTTTTGTATGGGTGTTCTGGTGTTGCATATGGCTACAGACATGGCTTCCAGAACCTTCGTTGTTATTACAGCAACTTACAATCTGATATGGAAAGTACAGGGGCCCGATGTCCAGGGAACATCCTGTATTCTCTAGGAAAAAAAGGTTCTGTATACAGCTTAAGTATTTTTTCCAGTTTGAGGAATGCGACTCGTCTCACAGCAGAGAACACTGTGCAGAAAGAGCACCCTGAAGGTCAGGCAGAGCAGGTGAATGTGCTGATACGCATCAACACATCAATACTGAATGTACTGACAGACTAAGGAAACACTACACTGCAACTGAAAAGAAACACCAGGCTGAAAGTGACCTCCTGGTGTATTTCATTACATATTAATTATGTATCAACCACACAAAGCTGAACTAGTATGAAAAGTAGATGTCACAATGACACTCACTTAGAAGAAAGATCTCTGGTTAAAAAGGATGCTTTTTGAGCCAAATCTTCCATTAATTTTAAGTCATCTTCATCCATCATGTCCAGTGGAAGAGCCTCTTCTTCCTCTTCTTCTTCATGTTTTTGAACTGGTTTACAAGATGATGTATACAAATTAAGATCCCATACACAAATTTAAACCTGAAAACCTAACTCTGTCTACACCTGTGAGAGCACTCTGCACCCTGCTTCAACTTGGAGCTCATCAACCATCATGCACACATTTTGTTACCCAAATAAACTGCCCCTTTATTGTGACATCCAATAACGATTACAGCAAACACATTTCTACCATCTCCAGCCTCCAGATCCTGTTGCCAGAATGGCCACACTTTCTACTTTTCATAACTCTCTCTTAAACAATTATTTGCACACAGAAAATGAAACCTGCAGCAGGATATTTAGTAACCCTCCTACCTTTCTGATTACCAAATAACCCTGAGCAAACACATACCAACTTGTTTTTTCTTGCATTCTTCCAGGGGAAAAGGTTTTCTGGCGATAGCATCTCTGACAGCTTCCCTTAGCTTCTTTTGTTCTTTTCGGTACTTCTTAGCAGCACTCTGCTGCTTGTACTGTTTATTCTTTAATTTGTTGTCAAGTTTTATTTTACTAGTTCTCAGTAACTTGCGAAAGCTTGGGACTCGCTTGGTGTTTTTTCTCTAGGAAGTAACAGAAAACAAGAAGTAATTGACTCATTCATAGCCTTTGTGAAGTTTATTTAACTGGCTTCAGATCTCATCAAGTTCATCTCTCTCTCAAGGCTGAACAATACGTTTCTTCCAAACGGTACCAGGAGTTAGCTCCAAATTTACCCAACTGTGTAACATTTTCGAAAAGATGGACCTGTGAAGAATGTTTTACAGAAACCTTCTTGGACCTATTTTTTATTAAACCCCTCATCCATCAATTTTAGACACACAAACATGTCAAGTATGCTGAACTGGCTGTGAGGGCAGAGTTCTCTGCCCTGTGTGCTCCCAAGCACTCTGTCTCCTCTCCTGAGGATGCTGTTCTCCCTTAATACACTGTAAGGTACACGGTACCTTACGGTACTGGTACAGGGCCACAGCCTCAGGAAAACCTCACCCTGCAGCACCCTGAGCTCTGCAGAGCCCTCTACCCTCCAGCAGATCAACACTCCCACCTAGCTTGTGCTCTGCAAACTTACTCGATCCCCTCATCCAGATCACGGATCAAGATGTTAAACAAGACTGGCCCCAGAACTGAGCCTGCGGGGCACCACTGGTGACCGGCTGCCAACAAAATTTCACCCCATTAATCACCGCTCTCCGAGGCCGCCAGCCAGCCAGCTTTT
>VZRU01019651.1:0-23961 GCA_013398155.1 Pedionomus torquatus | reverse complement strand
CTGGCTTTTTTTTTTTTTTTTTTTTTTTTTTTTTTACATTTAAGCTATCTTTAAGTTATTCAAATACACAGTGATTTAGACAAGCAAAAATCTGGCTAGAGAATTCTTTGTACTCTTTTCTGAGGGATACAGAATGGCTAAAAATCAAAGCACACCAGCGCTGTTTTTCCTATAATGAATCTCACACCACCTTCTACCAAATCTTTACTTCATAGAATAATCAGCAATAATCATAGATAAAATTATTATTCAAAAAAAGCAATTCTACATCTATTTTTTAATTACTCAAATCTTACTGAAACTTCCACCTAGAAGAACGATGTGTTTTCTATACTGGAAAGAGGACCTAAAGACCCGAGACAAAGCCACAATGCTGAACAAGAGAAAAACATTCTGTCTTTTGTTAAAAAAGGACCATTTGCAGATCCCTTGTTTTTTAATTAGAAAGGACAGACAGCACTGTCTTGACACCACAAAGAGCAGCCCAAGTAAAACACAGCACAGATTCTTACATTAGCTTATTCCCTGATCACTACACACAAGACAGGAGTTCTTTCAAAAACTGTTCACAGATTGACACACCACCAGATGCTACAGATAAGTTTAATTTAAAAAAAACAACCCAGATCTGGTGGGAGTAGAAAGGTTCACACAGGTAAAGCTGGTTGGGAAAAAAAAACATGTTTTCATCTGTCTTCACAAAGAAACCCATCTGGAATTTGGATCTCTGACACAGATCTCTATCAGCACCCAGCTTTATTGCACTTTGGCTCTTGGTGGCAACCGCAGAAACACAGCTTGAAAAAGAGTCTGAGTACCCTGAAAGTTTCTAGCTGATTGCAGGGGATAAGTAATTTAAAAAAACAAAGCCATAAAGTTTCTCCTTTAAAACTAAAGAAAAGTTAAACTGACTTCTGAACCTAGTTACATTCACTGCAGTGGAGAAAAAACATTTGATAACCGAGTTCTGTTTTAACCTGTGTGCACGCCTGTACCACAGAACACCCTCGATATTAAGCAAGGTTATTTACTGTACCTATCAGCTGACAGCCAGGAATTTCTTTCTTTGTGCTGTACAGTGAAAGAGAATTAGTGATTATCAGCAGCTAACATACCTCGTTTTTTTGCCTCTGCCACCATCTCATCATACTCTTGTCGGTGACGTAAAGCCTCCTCCACTGATTTGGCAGGAAGATTTCTGAAAACAAGTTGTTCCTGAATTCAATACACACAAATGACATTCTGAACTATTTCAAAACAGGTTTTAATTTGGCTTCTAAGGTGAGCTTTGGGGTTGTCACTGTCCCAGTGTGTCAGTAACAAGAGCAGGAGTTATTTGTTCCAAACAACCAGATGTTTACAGCTGCTGTTCATCAGCTCTCCTACAGCTTCCCCCAAAGCTCTGTTATGGGATTTGCTGAACATCTGGAATGATGCTCCCATGAAGTCTGCATGAAGTGACAAAAGGGAAGTACTGATATTCCCTACAGAGCTGTTGATTCCAATGCATTTCTGCACATGCCTACTGTAATCCTTAGGTCTGCTGGCATACCCATACACAATCTGTGATGATGTATTTTCAATAAAAGATATGTTCTTATTTGTTATAGTTAGCCCTTTAGAACTCCCAGTGGAGAAGACAGGTTTAGCAAAGGAGAAAAGGACACATCCCCACTTCTGGCCATCTACAGCTCAGGAAGTTTGCTGTGGAACTAAAATGTGCTTGGTTTTTGGCTGCAGAGTGATTCCCAGTCACCAAACACACGCTTCCTTCTGACCAGACTCATTCCAAACCAAATCCCAACGCAATGTTTAGTCCCAGTCTCTTACCCAATCTGTACTCAATTTTGGTTCAAAGTAAACAGAAAACAGCTTTGTTACTTTGATACATAGAAGAAAAAAAAAAAAAGTTTTCCTTCTGCCCTTACGTAAGCAGAGCAGATAACTTTATTAATATTTCCTGGGATTTTCTGGGGATGAGACTGCAGGGCCTAACGATACACTTGGGACAGCACTCCCATTGAAACAAGTAGAAGTGTCATTTGTAAAGGCATCCTTAGGTTAGCTTGTGGATTGTGTTATTCTGAAAGTACAGGGAAGCATCAGCCCGTCAGTCACTCTCCACCATGCAGTACAAGAAAACACGCTTACAAAAATCACCCCAGCAACCCCACCTCCGTCCAGGGTGTTCCTGTCTTAGCACCCAATGAGCACATACACCACTAGAGAGAACAAAGGAAACGCTGTGTGTCCTGTTTTCCATTTCCTAATTGGAAGTGATTAGAGCAAACCCTCAACAGAGCCATCGTGAGCTTTCTCGAGGTGCAAGGGAACTTTGCTCCCTTTGGTTTCCTCACAGCAGCCGAGATACACGGCAGGTGACAGACTGGTGACCCCATTACCGTGAGAAAGAATTCCTCAATAGACTATAGTATACTCGAAAGCTCTTCTGGAGGTGTATGTTGGGCTATTATCTGGGGTGGAGTAATCCGATGATGCTTTTGTGTAAGACTTGTGAAGTCGAGCTCATGAGAAGCACATCTAACATTCAGCCGTGGGTTCCACAGCAGGCTTGTACTTACGCTGGCCGATCCTCCAGAATCAAAGCAGTAGTGGAAAGTGGTTCAAATTCAATATTTTTACGTCTGGCTGATGAGGGTGGAGGTTTATACATTCTTCCTGTCCGTGCCTCATATTCCTAAATAACATTATTGATAAAAATTAAATTTCTATTTTCAGTCTCATTTCTAAGTAGTCAGCATAGTAGTACTTGCTGAACACTTAATAAATAATGTTAAAATGGACACCATTAAATTATTTAAGACAGCGAAAAGCTAACATTACACGTTGAAATTGTTTATAGCAAGACAGTGCAGCTTCCCAGAACAGCTAAGGAAAGGCGAATGAGAAAGTTTCTTGTAGCAGCTTAACCGTTGATCTGTTCTAGTTCAGCATCATCACTGAGCACCCGAGGGTCCGTTAAGAAGCCTGTGTAATCTTCCCAAACTCATTAACGAGCATGTGTCTCTCCCCATCTATTTCCCCCCGGCCCCAGCCCCCATCCAGTGCTCCTCACGCTCCTGGAGCGAGACCAGACCCACCTTCCCCAGAACTGCCCATACACTCAAACTGGTAAATACTGGTATATTGCCACTCAGGCTGTTTCACATTATTTATTTCTTCAGGGGTTAAAACATCCCATCTACACAGAAACATTTAACAGCCTCCAATGCACAGAAGAGTCCAAAGAAGAAAGAATCCCATTCCTTTTTCCATAGGAGCAACCCAACAAAACAGAAATCTGAGACAGCCTCAGGAAAAAGGCTAGACAGAGCCAGAGGAAAACCTCAAGTATCTCACATTCCCTCTGTTTCAGGCTCTGTAAATAAAGACGTACTGCCAAGCGACTGGGAAACCCATTCCTACCACCCAGTGACTCTTCTCAGTGTGAGAAGACTCCCAACTTCTTCCCAAAGCGAGTCAGCCCGTGGGCTCACCCCCTCCCTCGGCCGAGGCTAAACACCAGCTTCTCTGCACACCTTCCACGTGCTGGAACTCAAACACAGAATACTAAATGCTGGAAAAAAAAAATAAATCACCTTTTAAAGAGAACAAATTGAAGGTACTTCAGCAATGTACTTTCAGAGGTCACGCAGCTCTATCCTCAAGCACCCCCAAGCGAGCTCTAACTCATACAAGCTTTTTTTAATCTCAAGACTGTTTGTCTTTGTACATCTGTAATTTAGTAATTGCGTAAAGAATTTCCACTTCAGATTAACCAAAGTCACCAAAAAAAATAAACTGATCAGTTACTAGCTAGGTGATGTATCTTACCAACAAGATGCAAGACTCTTCTCCAGAAACTGCTCCCAAACAAACCTCACCCCAACACGCTGCTTCTGGGACTCGTTAGTTCTCCCAGGGAGCAGGAACAGCCCTTCACACACTCAGTGTTTACTGACAGCGTCGCAGGTACAGGGCTGACAGCTGTAAAGCTCAAAGGTTCAGTATGGAGCTGCAGCCCATCGGTTGAAGGGGGAAAGCCCTCCTGCCAACCCAGCCCTGCAGCCTCAGGCGGCCAGAGAAGGCACAGAGCGCTTGCCCAACACTAAGGTGGCCAAAAGCTCTCTCCTCCACAGCCTCCCTCCATCTCCAACAACACTTCTCTTCTTCCACACTGGGCAGAACACACCCAACGATAGGAAAAGTACAACCTCGATAACATCCCGTTAATCTCCTCTCTGAAGTTACTGCAGACCCAGCAAGGTGGGAAGGGACCTCTGGAGCCCTACCCCAGCCCCCTGCTCAAAGCCAGCCCAGTGACAGCAGGCACCATGGGGCCAGTTGTTTAATGTCACCAAGGATGGAGACCTTGCTCTTGCTCAGCACAACTCCCAGTGGTGTCCCATCCAAGGGCTGACCGGGCCCCAAACCTTCCAAGATCAGGTGTGCTCCAAGGCCCACAGGCATCACATCCCACTACATGTTTTGGATCCTGAGGAGTTAACAAGACTTCTTGCCCTTTTCCTAGTTTGTGGGAGTTGGAACAACAGTTTAACCAATGAGAAAAAGCAATTGCACTTCCACAAAACAAGCCAAAGAATGGTTTTGAAACACTGGCAGCATCTTCTGAAGCAGTTTCCACCTTGGCTCCCTCCCAAGGCTTCAGCTCTCCACCCCCGCATCGCTATCCCATTCTCTGCCCTCACAGCAGCCCACCAAATAGCTCATGTGCGAGCACCCAGGAAAACCAGGCACAAGCCTAAAGCCACCAGCCTCCTGCCCTAACCAGAGGAGAAGCTCTGCTGCTCTTCAGTCTTCAGAAAGAGCCCAAATACACACCTTGTAAAGACACAGCAACTGTTTGCTATCAACATGTACACACACATTCACACTGAAAACACCTAATTCTTCATAAATGCAATGACTTAAACTGGCCAACTGTTCTTAAATAGAAATATTTAGAACTAAATTGTAAGTCCCTGGCCAAGAGCAGTGTTTATAGAGATTTCCTTCAAGATACTCCTCTCCTGAAGGGACATAACTTTTGACTGGAAGCAGCGTGACCCTACATCATTCAGCACAGTCACACAAGTACCTGGAACAGGACATACAGGACTGGTGGAGTTCTGCTGTGATCCACACAAGCGTGAGACCAACCAGAAACCCACCACTCGCTGCTGGAATGAAGACACGTATCCCTAAGGTGGGAACGCATCCTGTGAGAGCGCCCAGCAGCCAGGCCCCGGTGCCCTCCCTCCCATCCCAGGCAGAAGTTCTGATTTACTTTCACACTTCCTTCCTAACAGAAGCCAAAAATCAAGTTTATTCAGTAGCCAGAGATGAGGCAGCTCCAGGAGCACCCACCCACCTTTTCAAGGTTGCTCCATCTCTCCTGTGTACACAACGAAAGAGGCACTGCGAGATGGACATTAGAAATGAAGCCACTCTCACCTTTTTATTACAAGAAACACGTTTGAATGGTGCTAGTGCTTCTGCCCATCACACGTGACAAGAACTAAGATACTACTTCCAAAGCAACAGAGAAAGGGGAAAAAAAAAAAAATCTTCAACAGGGATTTTTCCCAAGAGGCACAACTGGCCGGCAGAGCGCGTTTCTGGAAGTGCATACGCTTTATCAACAGTTGGGTTTTGCGAGCAAAGAACACAGAGAAACAGTAGGTGTTGCTGGAAAGGATCAGATGAGAGCAAAATAGCTTCAAGCTCAAACTGTCAGGGCTGCACGTGCCCCAAGGTGAAACACATGCTAGAGCATCCAAGCCTCCCAATGGAAGATGCTTCTTCCCCAGGAAGCCCGTGCTACAGAAAACTCATTCGAAGATTAAACTCCAGGCATCAGGCGTGCAGGGAGCTCACGAGTTCCTGCAACTAAAACACCTGTTTTTTTTTCTGGAATATTTCATATGACTCGACGTAAAGAATCCAACAGCCTTAATCCTGCATTTGATGTGGAACCTGAAATTCTCAGCAAAGGATAAAAAGCTCGAGCTGATGCAGAATTTCACTCAAAAACCATGAGCTAACACTTCCATAACAAGGTAAAAATGCAGTTTAAAGTCAAATGTCTTGTCGAATGCTTAACATGCAGGGCATACGCCAAAGGACAGAACAGCTGACAGCTAAGACCCAAGACTATGAAAGACCTGTTATGTAGAAAGATAAATTAATTCTGGAAGTGTGGAAGCATCGCATGCACTGTTTCACTCGCTACGGGAACACTGTTTAAAAAAATAAATAAATTCTTTATTGCAGCATATCTGGGATTTACTGAAAACCACAGAACATGTCAAAAGCCCCAAATAAAGGAAAACCAATCTCAGTTTTAATAGAAAGTAAGAAGAGTTATCTCCTTAGGGCTGAACCTGCCTTCTCTCATGCACTGCCAATAATTAACCTGCTAAAAGCACGTTTTTCCTGAAAAACTCTGTGACGATAAGTTTAAGAGCACTTTGATACGTGGAGGGACTTGTATTTCCAGTGCTTGTTCCTGCAGAAATACAGATAAGCCTATTAGCCTACAGACAGGCAGCACAAACAGGGCTGGGAAAAAAAGCCTTTTTGATTATAAACTGCCTTTGTGCTTTAAAGAAATTGTATCTGCTGTGTAAAAAAAACCCAAACAAACCAACCCACGAAAGCCAAACAAACCACACCAAAAAAATCCCCTGGTGTTTTCAACAAAAGAAAAATAACAAGCCTGCAGAGGTCTTTATTGCCTCCACCTTTTCGATACCGCCACGGGAAACAGGGAAAACTGAAGTGAAACCTGTTCAAAAACATTGCAAATCAAGCCTTTTAACAACAGTTACAATTAATCAAGGAAGCACAAACACAGAAAGTCAGTTACTGTCAAGCTCTAGCATTGCCTAGTTCTTGCTATTGAAGAACATGCAACATAAACAATAATAAACAACAATACTCTATCACTTTAAGTTGTTAGTGAGACTCACGTGTGAAGTTCATTGGTTTATTTTACTAATGGTATCTAATGAGTTGATGGTTAGTGCCATAAAATATTCATGCTACTGTGAGGATGCGATGTTTGCTCTATTTGAATGAGTGCTACATAGTCCCATGCATGGCATTGAATACAGCTAGAAAGAATAGATATTAAATTCCATACCCCTGTGTTTAATAGACTGAGAGCAGATATTGACGCAAGACTGCCAGAACTGTCATCCTAATGAGAAAAACAGAAGCAAAACCTTAGTGAACAAGTGAAGGAAAAGACCATTACAACATAGCAACATGCAAGTCAATATTTAAATTCACACGTAGAGTACTAACACTCTATGTTTGAAGAAACACATGGCTCTTCCTCCTCCTCCAGCCCTCCAAATCTACAAAAACCATGCATACAAAGACTTTGTGCGTCTGCAAGGTGTGCACAGCACCTATTGGGCTATTTCCCCCTGTTTAACTAAAGGTTTTTTATATTTTCTACAGTTGGCCCCTTTGCCAAATGGGAGATCCTTTTTCTGTGGCACTTCTTGGGTGCAAGACGCGTTCCCTTGATGCACCATCTCTCCCTAGCCCACATCAGCCAGGAGTTGCACTCCCACTAGCCCATGTGGGCTTCCACTAGTCCCAGAAGACAAAGTGTCCCGAAGGAAAGAGCAGAGGATTGCCTCTGGGCTGACACAAAGCTGGCTCTGGAAAAGAATCTTGGAAGTCCTGGGCCTTCATTCAGCTCCCGTCAGATCCCATCTCTCACCCCACAAGACCCTCACCCTAGTTCAGAGCTGAAGAACGCTCAAGAACAGCACCTGTCCTGGGGAGAAAGGGAAGAGACACACAATGGGATGTGGATAAGGGTTTGGGCAGGGACAAGGTAGTGGGTATTTTCAAACAGAACTTCCCCACTAAGTGGTTGGGTTGTTCCATTTAACACGGGAGGGCAGAGAACACCATTAAACAGCAGTGACTCAGACTGAGCCCGTAAGTTCCTCACCTTCCACCATGCCATAACCAGCATTTCTAACCTGGAAGCTCAGAAGTGGACCACACCCCTCAGCCTCCTCGGGCAGCCCATGAGATCCAAGGTCCCTTTGCACAGCTTCAAGAAACAGCCACTTCAATTAAGACTGAGCATCAAACTGAAACCTTTCATGCCACACAGCAGCAGGGAAAACGAGCTTTTTGTCATCCCTTCAACATTGTCTCCACTTATCCACAGTGTTCTTGTACCATGCAGACCCCAGACTAATAAAAAGCATTTTAAAGGCTTCCTTCTCCCTTGCCATACTATTTTGTCTTTTCCTGCGCTAGTGTCTCACCAGCCCCAGGAAGGTTAAGGCTTATATTGGAAAAAAAAAACCACACCAACCAAAAAAACACTAAACCACCACACTTTAGGTCCACAAGAGAAAACATCTTTACCACCTGAATCTTTTTGCTAACTCCCATCCTTTTGGAACGTGACACAGCCTGCCTAGATGATGGCTTTGCTATCGCAGCACCTCGTGCTCACCAGCGTACACGTGCTTGACCCCAGCAGCTCATGTCTTCAGAGACGAAAAAACAGTTTTCATCTGTGTCATCCTCTGCTAAAGAAGTTCATGGGCCCAGCAGAGGGGGAGGTGTCCTGGCAAAAAGAGGATCCAGGAAGAGGAAAAAAGCATCCCAGCAAGGTAAAAGCAGCACCATCATCTTTATCACCTCAAGATCAGTTCTATAGTCTGGGCTTCCTCAAAACCCAGCAGCTTCCAAGGACAGACATGAAAATCCACACAGTGCTTATGTTTTATTTTTTTTTCAAGCTTTAGGAAAACAAAGTTTGCTCCAACGCTCTTCATAGTTTACCTCCAACTTAAAAACACCAAAAAACCCAACCAAACTAAAAGCCCCCATCAATTAGAATTCACACCAGAGTCAGCACCTCTGTGGTTTTTTTACAACAGCAGTGCTCCCCTGAAGGTCGGTCTGTGCCACCAACACTGCAGGGCCATCAGGAGAAGTCCTCCTTGACAAGCTCTCCTTGTCCAAGCAGCTGGTCCCAGGAGCTGAGCAGTATTTTTCCTCCTTCATGGAGCGGTTACCTCCATCTCCTTCATCACCTCCCTCATCTCTTCAAGGAGTTTGTCACACCGAGGTCCTACCAGTTGTGTTACCACTTTACTGAGAAGACAGTAATGGCAGAAGTCTAAAACAGTGGGGAGTGTCTTTGAAAGAGCCCAACACAGCAGCCTGCTCCACCCCGTGCGCAGCATTTCACTGACCGCATGTGTGACCCCAAAGGGGCGACGGCCACTCGCTGAGAAACCAACCACTACAAAGAAAACCACCACATCCTTCCCACCACCGGTGGCACAGAAACGGTTCTTTGGGTGTTCCATGCTCCCTGCAAGGCCCTGATCATCTGTCCTGGTTTCCAGGCAGTTTGTTACCAGCATTCTTCTACCTGTATCTGCTGAAGGGACAGAAGTCTCACCTGTTTCTTCTCCCCAGCACTAGTGCAGGATGAACCCATGGGACCCCCATCCAGGTCTGCTCAAGGACCACTCCTATGGGAAACCACCTACTTGTGTCCGTACTGGCTTCCTTCGGATCCTCACCTCCTTGCATTTGCTGGCAAACATGCCACATGCACATTTTTAACCATGAGCAGCTTCATGCATTGTTAAACCACAACAACGAAGACCAGAGGGAAGAGTTAATATTGTGAGCTGGAAGGGCTGAGTCCTATGAAAATCAACTCAAAATGCATCTGTTCCTCCAAAGAGGAACCTCTGACAGCTCTTGTCCCTGGGAGACCTCAGGAGTTGTGCTGATTCAGCGAATGCAGTTTCTCCCTTGGATTTCAGGCTGGAGATAACAACATCGGAGAAATATGCAAGTGGAGGCACTGGTTTTTAGCCCTCAAATACAGTATTTTAATTATTTTTTTCCAAAAAAATATTTCAGAGCCACCCAAAACCCAGCATTTTCAGAGGTCAGTTGTAGGACAGTGACCCAAAATCAGAGTTAGTATTTAACAGGCTGCCTAAAATCAGTGCCTTCCATTCCACATATGAGGTGACAGCTTTTGGAGAGAAATGACTTCACTCCCAAATCAGCAATCACTTCTAAATCACTGCAAACTTTCCATGGTGTCAGATTTAAATAGAAAAGCAGCTTCCCTCTCCCCTCCCTTATTTAAGGCTGTCACTGACAGTACTTTTTGAGAAAACTGCTGATGAAGTGCATTTGGTGTATGTTTTTCTTTATCTTGCAATGTATATTTCCATATTATGAGTTTAAATTAGTTTGGGCCTATTAGGAAAAAATCATCATGCGGCTTTAAACAAATCAGTAAGTATTCAAGGCTGCTTTAACAAAAAGCAAAAGCTAAACTTAAGGACTTGATATTCAGAGTAGTTCTGATCACAGGTTAACAAGCTCTTGTTTTTAGCCATCAGCACAAAAAATGAAACTGATCTTGAAATTTTAAGCCGAACTTGCACTTCGGTCAATACACACCGAAATCAGGGTTCGAATTGAAGGATCACGGAGTCCCAGCCCCCTGCCATGTTGCACATCAGCCCACACGTCCGTCTCTGCTTTAAATGCTACGTTCAAATACTTAAGCAGTCTAATTTAAAGCAGATTTCTGGGCAGACTGCAAAGAATTTACCAGAGTGATCATTACTGACCACATACTTCTTACAACAGCCAGTTTATTAGCTGCAGTTCATGGAAAAACGCACACTTCCTAAGCTCAGAGGCAGTTGAGATTTGCAGTCCCTGGGAGCTGCTGTTTTCCCTTTTTCCAGGGGAGCGAAGGCAGGCAGCCCAGGAGGGGGATGTCCAGCAGGAGGGCTGGCCTCCAGCGCATCCTGCCGGGCAGCTCTGACTCCCGGGAGAGCTCAGAGGAGCCAGCCGTGGCCAGCAGCCCGGAGACGCGGTGGCCAAGAGCTCCCCAGCTCGAGCCAGAGCATCTCACCCAAAGCACAGCTGCGGGGGACCGCTTCATTTCCCCTGCCTCTCACCCACAGCTGGCCTTCCTACAAAAGCATTCTTTTTCTCCAAATCCAAGCAAACTTGCAAAGCTATCCCTTGCAGTAAGCCTGGGGCAGCCTCCGAGGGCAGAGCCAGCATCACTGTCTGACAAATCCAAATGAAACTTCCAGATTTCCTTGGAAGTTACCCAAGACGTTGGAACCACCACCTGACTTCTCCGCAGAGGCTGATATAGCAACACCTAGCTGATAAACAGCGACCAGGAGCCACAAGCGTTCACTGAAATGTCATTATCAACTTACTACATGCCCCTCTCCGAACACCAGTGACAAAGCAGGCTTCCACCAGCTGGGACGGAAACGGGGCATGTGAGCTCTGCCAAGCCCGGGACTATAAATCTACAGTCACACAGCTCATGTCTTGTTTTACTAATAGGAAAGTCCTTTAACCTTCACAGTATTGCCATAAACCTTTGATATAAGTATTACCCTTATCCAAAAGGCTTCCTCCTCCTATTAATTACACAGCTTTTCCTGTTGCAAGTTAATTCCTTAACTTTGCTATCGCAGCACCTCGTGCTCACCAGCATACACGTGCTTAACCTGCAGAAGCTCACTTCTTCAGAGAAGAATAAACAGTTTTCATCTGTGTCATCCTTTGCTAAAGAAGTTCATGCATTGCTCCTGCATAAAGGCTTCTCAAGATCCCGTCCCTCACCTGAGGGATGCTGACTCAGTAATGGGTTTCCTTAACCATGAGTTTATTTTCACCCTCCCAGAGCTGGACACTGGCATCAGCAGTCACAGACCTTTGTGTTCAGCCATGGAACAGCAAGATTTGCTAATAAGCTACCCCAAGCCCCCTCAGCAGCAGCTTGCCTACAGCTTGGGCCCATTCTGCATCGGTCCAGAGTCTTACACCCAGGAGCTCATTTTACAGAAGCTGGTAAACAGCAAGTGGCCCTTGTTCTGACCACAGATGGAAGAAATCAACCACCCAACAAAACCCACACACAACAAAAATAACAGATTTTAAGGTTTTATACTTCAGATGACACTGGATCCCTTGACTTCAATTTGGAAAGTCAATGCAGAAGTTCACAGAGATGCCCCGGGTAGGACATGAAGCATTCTGCCAGGGTCGCAGAATTCCTTGTGAAGGGAACATACCAAACTAACTGAATTTCTATCAGCTTCTCAAAGGCCTCAGAACTGAATTCTCTCCTCGCTCCTGTCTCCTGCACAGCGAGGAGATCAGTGGGGGGACTTCAGCCAGCCACGCAGAACCAAAACCACTGTTTGCCACTGATGTTCCGTGACTGATTGATGCTGTATTCACCCAGACCCATCATTGCTTCCCACGCTAGAACCATTTTGAGAAAAAAATATAAAATCCAAAATACTGGCTTTTCTTATGCAGCAGGACCAATACTGTACGTCTAAACACTTGACATACGTTAAATTTGGAGACACTGGGGTCACCTCTCCATTTAAGAAACAAGTTCTCAGGTGTTGCAGACCTAGATCTGTCTGGAGCCCCCCTTTGATAAAACATCCTGAGCCAAGACAGACAGTTACCTAAAGATCATGCTGTATCTAAATGAGGGGCTAAAAATATTAGCTATCACTGACACATTACATGAGATTATAGCAATCCAATAGTGACCCTAATCTGGCCACCAGAACACCAGAGGCACATGGATGGCCCGTGCCTAGGACCAGCTCGACCATGGCGAAAGACAATGCAGTATTTTAATGGATTTGCTTTTCTGCCACTTCGGAGAAAAAAAAAAAAAGGGGGGGGGGTAGGATCACTAGAGTTAAAAAGAAAAACAGTCACTGAGGGCCAACAGAAAACGAGACTGCTTCTGCAGCTCATGACCTGGCCTCCAGAGCAAACACCTTCCCTGCTGGAACAGGGGAAGCAGGTGACAGCCGCCGTGCACGCTGCTCCTCCAGAGGGAAGAGACACCTGGATCTTCCCCACAGCGTTTTCACAGCCCAGGGCCAACAGCATCACAGTTGCCTGCGAGTAACCCAGGAGCACTCGCCCCCTCCCACCCAAAAAGGGGACCCGCTTTCGTAAGGAGAACTGTATTTGAAAGCGTGAAAAAAGCAGGATCAGGCATGGACGCTCAGCTAACGATACACTACCAACTGCTCGCCTTTGAAGACTACACCATTTCATCGTTATGTTATCAAATTAAAGGCAGCCTCTGCAGGAATGAGCATGTGGAGGTGCAGCTCCATCAGAGGGAGGAAATCAGAATTCCCTTCCTGCAGTACCCCCGGGAACTCCCAGAACAAGTCCTGCTTAGTGGTGCTATTTGGAAACAGAAATACCTTGAGTGAGATTAAGAATTCAAACGAAACCAGATCACACCTCAGAATTCCAAGCGATTTGTCACAATTTACTCAGTTAAGTCTTCCAGGCAGGAAGGACTATGGAATGACAAGTTAGATTTAAACAAATAAAGCAGCTTTTTAACAATAGTATATTCAATAATGCTTTAAGATAAATTTTACTAGTTTGAAGAAAAGCTGAACACACAAGTAGGGCTACAGTTTTACTGCACAAAGTTGGCAAAAGTAACTCAGAACTGAACTTCATAAAAGGAAGCCTAGAATATTTCACAATCACTTCACAATTAAAAACCCCTGTAATGTGTCATGCTAAGTAACAAAGTTTTACAGGAAATGAAAACAAGTTCTGATGTTTTGACCCAAACGGCTTAAACACTTCTTGAACACGAATCACCTTTTTACGAGCACTAAGAGGTACTGGAGAACCTTCTAGATAATGATAAAACTCAAACTCCTTCCCAGTAACTGCTGTTCTTGAGACAAAGCCCCAGGAGAGGGTTCCCAGAGCAGTCTGTGCCCACACGGGGGAGGTGACAGCAATACCCATGCACCCATCTCTACGGGCTTTGTACCCAGAGCTCTGAGATATTTACTCACCTGCTGAATAATTTTGGAATCTTTTGGAAGGTTTTCCCTGGGTGGGACTTTTCCAAACAGCTTCCAACCGGGAGCGCTTTGGACAGCAGGTTTGAGTTCCTTTGTCCTTTTAATGAAAAAGTTTCTGAAAAGAGAGGAGGGGTTTCTTTTTATTATAAGCTTATCAACAAATTACA
This sequence comes from Pedionomus torquatus, assembly GCA_013398155.1. Classification (NCBI taxonomy): domain Eukaryota; kingdom Metazoa; phylum Chordata; class Aves; order Charadriiformes; family Pedionomidae; genus Pedionomus; species Pedionomus torquatus. The sequence goes on along the minus strand of VZRU01019651.1, from coordinate 9,866 downwards.
TTTATACCCACGTACACTGCTTTAATCCAAAGTTCACCACCGTAGAGATTAAGGGCTCAGAAAATGCATAGCTTGTATACCTTGGCTTTCTCCTATGCTTTAAAGCAAGTAACCTGAAGTGGAGCAGCTTCCACGCTAATGTATGTTACTTAACACTGAGTTTTGCCTCTGAACCCTAAGCTATTTTATGCAACAGAGCTCTTAGGAACCCCAGACACTTGCTTAAATGGAAGCCAGCAGCACACTCCTGCTCCCGGGATCCCATTTGGGGTTAGGTTTAGTGTATCTTATGGAGCTGTGGGGAGACTGAAAAGAGAACAGCTGAAAAACATTAAGTTTTTAAAAAGTAAGGGTGAACTAACATTATTTGCAGTCTTCACACCCTCAACTTCCATCGTATAGAAGGGAAAGCACACACAGCTTCAGCTGAGCAGGTAACCTCTGCCAGCACCCGCAGCAAGTGCCCTCCAACCAGCAGATGACCACGGTGCTCTATTGCTTCTTAGAAAGCCAAAAACCAAGGGGGCACATTAACCACCATTTGTCCAGACACAGCCCTACTGCGTGACACTGGTCACGAGCTGTCACAGACCACGCCATCTGTGGGGACTTTCACAGTGAAAGAAATGCATTTATTGCCAATATGGGAAAGTTACTTTCCAGAAATGTCTAAGACAGAGGAACCAAGAGTTCAGCCATCTGTGGGTTACTCCTAAGGATGCTTATAAGCTGACCTCTGAGCCAACAGAACAGGGAGCACTTCCACTGGAAGGTGTCTTTGTGCAGTGCCAACCTTGTACCTTCACACTCTTCCTCTGCAAAGAGGCCCCCAGATCCAGTCTTCACCTACAGCATTTGCTATATTTTAAAGTATGTTTCTCCCAGCTGCTGCTCCAGCCCATGGATGGAATCAAGCTGCTGCTGTTAATAATAGCTGGATTAACACACTGTGTTCTTGCGAGCGTTGGTTGTGATCCGTGCACCCCAGAACTCCCATCAGGGAATCCTGCAATGTCCAAAACCCCCCGTCCCGCTGGAAGCAAAGCGAGCGCCCAGAACCGAGCAGTTCCCGACACACGGCCTGGATGGAAGGGCTGAGGGACCAACGTCTTCAGAGGACACGGTCCTCAGCCAGTCCCAGAACTGCACACCATTAGTGGAACAGACACCTCCATCCATCAAAGAAAGATGTAAAAAGCACACTGGCGTGAGTGACAAACCTCCCAGAACACAGTCCCCACCACAACCGAGCTGCACCTTCGGGGTCTTTTTTCCTAAGCTATTCTCCTCTGCACTGAATCAAGCAAAGGCTTATTTTGCTTTTTACAAACACTTAAGTGAAAACCCCAAACATTACTTTTACTGAGTAGATATTCATTGAAGTCTGTTTCTCGTGAAGGCAAAAAGCTGGTCAAAACTTAACATTGTGTCAGCATACATCTCCCAGAGGAGCGCCAACCCTAGAGACATGAACGGAAGGTTTACAAATAAGCTCTGCTGAAGATGGAAGGAGGCTTTTAATAGACTGTTTTGGCAGCTCACGGTGCCAGGGCCAACGTGCTGTTGACAGCAGCACCGCCGCACAAAAGCCCTGCGAAGGAACAGCATCCGTCAATGCTCAGGCTCCGCATTCACCGACCTGCAGGAAGCGGAGCGGCTCGGGTGCATTTGCTGCTGCTTAGAATATTCATGAGCTTCACTGATCCCAGGGAAAGCCATCCACTGAGACTGGGGAAAAAAAAATAAACACCAAAAAAACCCCAGCAGCATTTTGCTACTGAATCTCAAAAAAATCATTGGAAAACTTCAGAATTCCTTAAGCAGCAGCCTGCACGATAGGACGGGATAACACTTTCTGCTGGAAGGACCTGTGGGACACAAGCTTGAATCAGCTCATTGAGCTAAACTCTAGTTTAGGAAAGCCCAGGGGGAAAAAGTGCTTTTTCCCCGCTAGTTTGCTCTAACCACACCAGAACACAGATTAACCCTCCCAGACATTCCAGTGGGTGCACTGAAGAGCAACTGAAGCACCACAGAGTAAGGCACCACCAAGACCATGGTTCCCACCATTCTGAGCATGGTCTGGACGGCACCGCATGAGAACCTACAGGCTCTCAGGATCACACCACCACAACAGCTCTACCAACAGCCACAAGTGGTGGTTTCCTTCCTTACTGAACAACATTGCTTCATCCACTCCTGCTTGGCATAGGTGCAACCTCACATTTTAATGGGATTTTTTCACTTTGTTTACTTCGGGGTTTTGGCTTTCCCCATCACCACCACAAAACCCAAACACAAAAAACTTCTTTCAAATTACAACAACTTCCCGTTCAGACTCAAGCTTCACCTGTTCTGCTGCTTCTGCTCATCTATGTTCAAACATCAAGTGCAGAGGAAGGTTGGATCTCACACCAGAGCCATTCACGATGAGCTCTGTCGGTACGAAGCACATTACAATGAGCCCACCCTTCTCCAATTGGGTAATCCCAGACCACCAAAAAGTGGCAAAAATTAAGGGGTATCAACTACTGAGAGAAGGACACGGTCCCAGAAGACAGCATAGAAGAGGTCATCGTCCCTGCTGTGACACCTGAGCAACCAAGCACACCTCCTGATGGCTCACTTTAATATCCAATATTTGTATATCCAACTCAACATGCTGCACCTTGTTAGGCACCAAAAAAGACCTGCAGAGCAATCCTTGCAAAATCTGAAGCATGACTCCAACTAAACAACTTTCTCCCAAAATAAAATATTGAGAATCCAGAGCTACCGTAGAAATAAATGAACACTGTCTAAATCTTGATGCTGAAAGCTAGACAACTGCTCTCAAAAGCGCTGCCCTTGCAAGGTAACTTTGACCTTGCTCAAAATGTTTACACATTGACCTACAAATAAAGTAATTCCAACAAGTAATCCCTGAAGTTACACTAGAACACTAAAACTTACTTTTTTTAGGGAAAAAAAAATTACGCAATTTACCGTTGAAAAAATGTTCAAACATTTTTCTGACTTACTGTGCACAACCACCTGGTGTAGTGCCATTCCCAGTCAGCGATTTCCTCCCATCGCTCCCACCTTTCGGGATCTGTGATGAGAGGGAAGAGCCGGGCAAACAAGCTCTGAAAGCCCCAGGAGCTGGCAGAGGAAGGGAGGCCCGATCACCATCTCCCTTGTGTTCAGCAGCTGGTACCTGTTATTAAGCACCACGTGAGCCAGTTGTACCACGTTAAATCCAGGGAATCGAAACACCAGCCAGAAGGGATCGGTACCACAGCGAGAGCATCCTCATCTTGTCCTAAAGAACTTCTCCCCCCAGAATCACAAAGGCTTAGAGGGGGGACCCAGCACAGAACTAATGCTGCAAGCAAGCACCAAGTGGGACCAAAAAAAAAAACCAAACAAAAAAACCCAGTCTACGCTTTCTGTTTGCTTTAAATAGAATAACAAAAATGCAGTTAAAAGCCTTGGAAGGTGTATTTCTCTGCACTAACTGAAATGCATTAAAAACCCACCCATTCCAATAAAACCTCGGAATTTGTAGAAGGAACATGATGTATCAAAGCTCATTAAAAACTGTGCATTTATTATGGTAGAATTGATTTTACATCTCCAGAAAGATTAGTCGTGCTGGCGCACACAGGCTGTTCTTGCACCGTCCCTCTGCTCATTTTCAAATAACCTTCTGAGACATAAATTAGTGGAAATTCTGTATTTGAAGTTTGAATTAGCCAAAAGGCCAACCGATGAGAAAGCTACTTATGGACCCAGTAACCTTCATCCAGAGCGCTGTATCAGTGAGGAGTTAGAAGAGGAAGGTCCCAGGAATTGTTATAGGTGCATTTTTACCAGTCTAGTGTTAAAATTATTCATTTTGACTTAAAACCACACTTTCAGAACAGTCCACACAGGTTCTGAAGACCCTTCAAGCCTGCAACTCCATGTTCCTGCATGACCACAACCAAGTATGAGAATTATTACCTTCCATGTAATAATTTGTTCTAACGTATAATAACAATGTATTACCATGGGTAAAACGCAAAAGCTGCTGAGAACACAACAGAATTCTTCCCCGTGCTCAAGTCCCATCCGTTAAGGTCCGTTGTGTGCAACCACGTGGAAACACCAGCAGAAAGACACCGCCTGATTACAGACAATTAGCTCCTCGGCTTTAAACAAGACTCCTCAATTTACATACAGAAACAAACGTAACTCAACTCTAAGCATAAATAATGAATCGTTAAAAGGAAAACCAAGCCTTCGTGGTTGGCTGCTCACGAAGCCCACTGAGCAACAAGAGGAGGATTCTATTTCTACATTTTAAGCCGTTTCTATACAGGGCTTCCTTTGTAGGCATTGACAGAAGCCTCCCAGAAGTCAGGATGGTACGTTCAGAGCACGTTATCTCCCAGTCCAATGGACAGGATGGCCCTGTTGTTTTAGATGTGAGTTACACTGCATCGTCCAGGAGCTTTTTGCCCCATCCACGTGCTCAGAAGCGTTTTCTCACATTATTAGTTTTGACCAACACGAGCATAGAACCAGTAGGAGCAAACACCCCCTGCTCTACAAATACACTTTCCAGCTCATCCTTTACTCTCACATTTCAACCTTAATTTGCAAGTTAAGACGCAACTGGGTTTAGGTTTAAACTTCTTAATATGGAGATTTAGATCCCAACACTAACACATTTAGAATTCATTACATGTTCTAGAGGTTTAGCTTTGAAAGCTTAGACTAACACCAGCCCGTGTGGATTCAATGCACTTGTACAGCTGCTCCAAGGACAAGCTCTGCCCCAGCACTGGGGGACAGCAGACCCAACGGATTCCACAGTTCACATCTTCCCCCACTTTGCCCCCAGAAGTAGGACCCCAGCTTCTCTTTACATTGCCCCCAAACAGAGATCCATTACAGGAAGGTTCTCCTTTCATCACCTTTTAGCAGTACAGAGATTTCTTTCCCACCGCGAAGTCGAACAGTGCTCCCGTCACCCTCTCCAAAGGAACTTCAGTGTTTGCATCTCTCAGACTCTAAAACTACAGACTTCAGTGCTACACAAGCAAGATTTTGGTTTCCCCCTCCTACCTCCAAAAAGTTAGTATCAGGAAAGCAGGAGAACATGCACTCTCAGCAAGACCAAGCTTGAAGGTTTGGGTTTTTTAGTGAAACCGACCTTTCCGTTGATACTACTGGTCCTCTCCCAGAGGTTCGAGCAGCCCTGACTCACAGGCTGCATCACAGGAGGGACCAGGCAGCACCAGCCTGAGCATCACTCCCTTAGAAAACCCAGGGAAAAAGGCAGAGAACCACAGCAGTGGGGAGCTGAGAGCAGAGCCCACCACGCAGCCTAACAAACCTACTGAACCAGCTGAACAGCAAACAAGAGCAACAAGGGATTAAAAAAGGACAGGCTTTATATCATAAACATCTCAGCAATTCCCAGAAACCGAAGAGGAATAACAATTTTTTGCATCCACATGAACAAAATGCCACCAAAATCCTTAAACTCTTCTTTTTTTTTTAAATATTTTTTAAACAATCAAGACAAAACAGCCTAATGAATAATTGAACAGCCAGAAGAGCAGAAGCATAAAACTATCATTTTCTTAGAGGCCAGCTGTGATTAAAGCAACCTCCTTTGGCTGTTGTTCTCCATGTACAACATTCTCCTTTCAGCAGAGAGGTCCCATTCACTGCACCACACTGAGCCTGCAAGAAACTGTGACAGCAAACGAGCAGAAGAGACCAAGGAATTAAAACCGACTTCTGTGAGATCAAGGCTGGGGGGAAGAAGACACTCTCTGGTTAAGTTTAAATGCCTCTGAAAAACACTCCTTGGCAAAACAAGGTACGATGCCAACAGTTTGTCACACACCGTCAAGCCACCTGGCTTGAGAAAAAATACACGTAAACCCACCCCCCAAAAAACCCTAACAGCCCCTACAGAACCACAGCATTAGGTAAAGGAGAAGTTACTTCAGGAAAAATCCTACCAAGATTACGAGAGCCCAGTGCAAACACCCGCACCAGGGCAGAACACTGCGCTGCCTGCCGAGGAGCGCAGAGAAATCGCCAACAACACCTGGGGTGGTTTGAATTGATGAAGATCACAGGTACAGCCCTGAGGTCTTCGCAGTGACATCTATGCCGTCGGCTTTTGGAGGGGGGCAACAGCGATGGGCTGCAGAGGGAAGCTGCAGCAGCCCAGCCACCGACACCCACCCGGAGCTGAACACCAGCGGTAGCTTTGCTGCCCCCCAGACCTCCCAGCCACAGGCTCCCACGGGCACACCGTATCCGACATACCTTGGGTGAAATAACCATCACTAAAGTTTTTCAGGAACACGAAAAACTCTTTAAAGCCTATATATATCACAAGGCCTGGGAGCAAAACTCTCTCAAATGGGTATTTTCAACTGCCAGACCTCAAGGACTTGCTCATTTTTGTGAGCTGCTTGGAAATGCTTCACTAATTCTTTGCTGTGAGGGTGGTGAGACCCTGGGACAGGCTTCCCCATCCCTGGAGGGGTTCAAGGCCAGGCTGGAGGGGGCTTGGAGCAACCTGGTGTGGTGGGAGGTGTCCCTGCCCAGGGCAGGGGGGTTGGAACTCCATGATCTTCAAGGTCCCTTCCAACTCTGACCATTCTATGACTCTAACAAACCCAAGGCTGCCACCAGATGCATTTCAGTTTCTACAGTGGGATCCGCTCTTGGGAGAGAAGCTTTAGATGTGCAGAGTATTTCCCTGACCTTTTAATGAAATTTGGGTAAAATTTTCCGTGTACACAGTTATTAAAAAGTTGGGAGCCAAGGAAAAAAAAAAAAGCCCAGCCATTTGTCTTCAAGGTTTCTACAGTCTGTTTTACACTGGAGATTACCCTTTGCTTAAACTGTCGTTGTATTTGTTATTCACACATCCAAAAGGCAGAAACTGGCAAACACGTCAATGCAACTTCAGGAAATAAATCATTCTTAGCAAAGAGCGAATGGAGAACCTGCAGAGAAGCTTCTCTGGAAGAGAACTCTGGAAGACAAGCCCTCAGGAAAGCGGTGCTTTACTGCCCCAGAGAAGCGTCACTGCTGCTGGCACCAGTACGTGTCGAAGGAATGAGAAGCTTCGCCAGCTATCAGACACCTACACTTGCCTAGTAAATACACAATTCATAAAGGAACGGGGTCTACACAGACTGAGAAGGTGCCTGGTACATACGTGTAGAACTACAAAGTACAGTTTATCTTTAAAAATATGCTCAGAACCACCGTGGCTTCCCCTCCCAGCCCTGGACCCCAACTGCTCCGTGCCCTCCTGGGGTCACTGCTCTGCTCTGTACGTGCTGCCTTGGGGGATGGAGTGCAATTAGACCAAGGGAATCCTCATGGCTTGAGTTGCAACACTCCTGCTCTTCTCAGTGACCACTCTGTGCCCAACAGCAACGCACCGGGGCTACCCAGAAGTGGTGCAATAACCCAAGAGCAGGGCGTTGGGCTTGTAAGGCGCTGAGTAAGACCACGTAGGGTACAAGAAGCATCTGCACAACTTTTATGAATCACACACCGGAGCACGAAGCAGCGACAGAGAAAGAAGCCACCGAATGCTCCGTCCAAACCAGTAGGACAGTGGAGACGAGCGAGCACAGCCCTGCAGCTTGCCTTGCCACCGTGCTCTGCTCCACACACCTCCCATCCACCCGAGGCACCCCACTTCACACGCCGAGAGAAACAAAGAGGGAGAACAAGGAGATGGCAAAACGGATTATTTTTCAGTTAAAAGTTGATGGCACTGATTTTACAGGCTAAATGGTTGGGCACAAATACAACTTAAGATCCCAGGGACAAATACTACACCTAGCACTTACCCGGGGAAAAAAAAATATATATAAAAAAAAGCTTTAATCATGGATGTAAACTCTCCCACGATCTTGGAATTAATTATTACTAACAACCTGGAAGGCGCAGCCACGGTTCCTGTCACACAGCTCGGGTAAGATGCTGCTGCTCAGAGCTGCTCACGTCTTCCCCTACCTCACCCCATCAGATTCTCCTCCGGTTCAGTGAAACACAGACAGACAGTTACCCCGGGTGATTTCGAGGAGCTGAGCAGCAGAACGGTCTGATCGCCGGGAACAGCAGCCTCCTAACCCACATCTGCCACCACCCAAGAGTCTCCCTGACGGGGCAGTCACAACAACGCAGCAGGACCTCCCCCTTGCCTTCTCTCAGCTTTTAGACAACAGCAAGAAGCATCCACTGTTTTAAGGAATTTCCACACATAACTAAGAGCATTAGGAAAAAACACCTACTGGAGCTACCAAGGTTTAGGCTGTAAACTAGACAAAGAGCATCACAAGAGCCAAACTTCCTGATGAAGATGCCCCAGACTGCCAAAACTACTGGTGTTTGGCACATCCAGTCCCTCCTCTCCCATACCATGGGAGCAGGGACACGCAGTGACAAAACACAAACCAGTCACGCTTTCTTAGAGAGTACTTTTGCCAGAACACAGCCACGGGTACTACTTACGCTTTGGGCAGCACCGGCATTGATGGCTCTGGGCTCACACAAGAATACAAGCCACCATCTGCTGAGAAGCTCCTCGAGGAGCCAACATCCCATCACAGGACAATTTTCATACAATTTGAGTCCTCATTACTGAGAGCCAAGGTGTTTCTCCAAGAGAGAAAAAGCCACTTATGATGGCAACTGCCAGTTTTGAATGAATCTGAACTTTTTAAAAGAAAAAAACATCTGAGCTTTTCAAAGATCAGAAATGGTTCAGAAGAACTACTTACTCAAGAAACCATGAAAAGAAAGTTTTTATTGCCACTCCTCTAAGCAACAGAGACTACAAACTCAATACAACTCTATCTGGAGACAAATATATCAAGGAAGAGAACTTTGGGTGTGGGTGTTTGGTTTTTTTCAAATCCTCTTTTTCACCAAAGTGTCAGCACTTCAGCTTTTCCAGGACAACAGCAATTAATTTTTTCCAAGTACTACCCAAGCCTCCCCTGAAAACAGCAAACAGTGGGCACTGACAACAACTTCTACTGAAACACCGAGTTCAGTCATTTCTGAGGAAAATTGCCTGGAATTTCACTAAGCTATTGCTCTCGGGCAAAAGGCAACAAGGACCAACGCCAAGAGTCAAACTGTCCAAGGCAAAGGGAAGGCCTGGACTCCACTGCAGTCCAGGCACCCTGGGGGAAAAAGGCTGCGGGAGGGAAGAGCACAAACAGGAACCGGTGGGAACACAGCGACATCGCTCAACCCATCCTCAAAACGCAGTGGAGGCATCAAACTTACCCTGCAGCTGCCACTCGCCGTACCCTGCGCCAGGAACCCCTCTCTCCCTCTCCTGAGGGTTGGCAGGAGGAGACTATTCCTCAATTTGGGATCCTGCCTTGGGTTCAAACCTCTCCTCTTCTCTTATCAATTCCTCAGCTTGTAGACTGACCCTTGTTCTGTCTTCTCAAAACACTCTCTGGGTGACTGCCACTCCGTAACTGCAGCCCCAGGGCTTTGGAAAATAAAAACTAAGCTCCTCTCTTCAAACATAACAAAGGCAATATAGAGCACACTATGAACTATTACAGTCCAGACACATCTCCTGTGCAGCACGTTAAAGAGTGACCCACGCCACAGAGGCCCCAGGAACGACGCTGCACGTCCTAAAGTTTTTGGTTTTGTCCTAGAAACTTAACAGAAGCCCAGCTAGTTTGAGCACAAAGCCTAGTCCTTCAAGCGTTCCCCTCCACACCTCAGAATAAAGTAAGGAAACGGTACCTGCGGTGCCAGCAACGCTCTGCGAGGCTCTGCAGCTTTCCTGGCGATTCTGAGCATCCCCCCCTCGCTCCCCACAT
>VZRU01019650.1:19363-33113 GCA_013398155.1 Pedionomus torquatus | reverse complement strand
CTTCCCTGTCGCCCTGGCGCTGCTGGCGGGCGGCTGCGGCAGCGCTCGGGCTGCCGGGCCCTCGCCCTCCGCCGCCTCCTCCTCCTCCTCCTCCTCGGAGGCCTTTGACTCCGTGCTGGGCAACACGGCGTCGTGTCACCGCGCCTGCCAGCTGACCTACTCCCTGCACACCTACCCCAAGGTACGGGCGGGCCCTGCCTCACGGCTCCCGGCGGGACGGGGCCCTTCTCCCTCCCCCGGTAGCCCTGCTGAGGGGCTGGCGGGCAGTACGGGCCTCGCTTACCCCATCCCTCGGCCTGTCGCTTGCCCCTCTTGTGCTGCAGAGTGACAGGACAGAGCTACCAAGCTGGTGAGGGGGCTGGAGAGCAAGTGGTTTGAGGAGCGGCTGAGGGAACTGGGCATGTGGAGTTTGGGGGGGGCTGAGGGGAAAACTNNNNGCTGAGGGAACTGGGCATGTGTAGTTTGGAGGAGGCTGAGGGGAAAACTCATTGATCTCTACAGCTACGTGGAAGGAGGTTGTAGAGAGGTGGATGCTGGCCCTTTTCTCCCAGGTAATGACAGGACCGGAGGAAATGATCTGAAGCTGTGGCAAGGGAGATCTAGATCAGGTGTTAGGAAAGAGTGGTCAGGCCCTGGAACAGGCCAGCCCAAGGAGGTGGTTGAGTCACCACCCCTGGAGGTGTTTAGGACACGTGTAGATGCGAACTTCAGGGCATGCTCTAGTGGCTGCGATTGTAGGGGGGGGGTGGGGGGGTGGGCCNAGGGGGGGGTTGTGTGTTGGGCTTGAGCTCAGAGGTTCTTTCTAACCATGATGATTCTGTAGCATACCTGGTGTTTTCTTGGGCAGGAGCCGTTGTCGAGGCTTGCCCCCTTTCGTGTTTGCTCAAGCGGTGTTGGACATGTCTTTAGGTAAACAGAAGCGTGGAGGAAGCTGGTGCTTTCTGTGCTCAGATGCACTCAGCAGTCTGCTGCTGGCCTTCCGTGGTGTTTCTCTTGTGGCTTAAAATTTTTCTTCCCCTGAAAGTGGGGAACATAGTGATTTCCCTAAAAATAGGTACCTCATTATGAAAATAGAGGGTTAGGCTGCAGCTTGCCCAAGGAATGCTGCTTTCAAAGTATAGATTTGCTTAGTGCTGGGTAGTTTGAGGGGTTTTAGCTGCTTTTCCCCCTTCATGTTCCTAAAGAGGCAGCTGTAATTTGATGTGGGCTGTTTCATATTTGCGGGTACTAAAACAATGATGTGTCCATGACGGGCCAAAGATCCTGAGTCAGGGCGCTAGTGTGATGAAAGATGAAGATGAAGATTGAAAGATGAAGCTTAAGTGATGATAAATCAGTAGTTTGTCAGAACCTTTGACCTGTGTTTTGATTCGCTTCCATGGAATTTTTCTGTACTTTATCACAAGATGAGAAATAGTGTACAATGGGAATCTAATTTCATACTGCAGAGTTTGCTGTTGGTTCAGTGCTTTGTAAACCTTTAACTACTGGTTGGAATTTGGAAATTCTCTGCCAAAAATCTCGTCTTCTCTGGTTCTTGGCAATGTATTTCATTATCAGCTGCAGCTGTGTAGCAGGTTAAACTCTAAATGATGGGATCCCTTACCCCATCTTTGAAATTTCACACCAGGGCAGTGGGCAGGTGGAAGCAGTGGCAATGTCAGGTAGTAGAGATTTGTCTCTTTCATATGAAAAGTCAGATTTTGTGGCTGTAGTTGATATTGGTATTGCCAGAGGGAAGTAACAGGGAGTTGTGTGAAATGTAAGTAAACTTGCATCTGTATTTATGATATGTGTTGATGCTTTTGTCTGATGATAGTGAGGAGAAATAACTAAGCCTGAGAAAATAGGACTAAACACTTAGCTAATATATTTCCATACTGTTTTGGCTCAATGCTGGGGTTTCAAAGGACTCTCTCAAGTTTAGGGAAGGCTGATAGTTCTGTGATTTTTGGTTTGTTTTTGTTTTTAAATTCTTTGTTTTGTATTGTTGGAGCTGTCAAATAAAACAGCTATCTCTTCCTTTATATTTAGTCTTTGTTTCGTTTGTCACTAAACTACTAGTTGAAAGAACTTGTTTCAGTTTTCAGTGGAAAGTAAGAGAAGCTTAATTGAGACTTGTATGAAATACTGCTGTAGAAATCTGTCTGCTAAAGCAAATTCTGTCTGAATATCAAAGTATAAACATGTTTTCTGTAGCAGTATAACTGTCTTAACCACCTTGCCTGTGTTGCTAGAGTTGAGTTTTAATTTACATTCACAGTCTTCTGCTTTTTTGCCTTTCAAGCATGTGAACTGAATGCTCTCTGAGGCAAACAATGGCCCATTTGTTTACAATGGGTTATACAGAAGGTGTGGTATGTTTGTTTTTTGTTAAATTAATTCGGAGTCCATTTTCCACTTGTACAGCAACTGGCTGTGGTCATTTGAGTAGTTATGTGCTTAGTGTTTTGGATGGGTCTGGTTCATGATAGGATGGGATTTTAAGTGGAACAGCTCACGTAATAGAGGCTTAGTTCTGACACGTGGAGAGCACTGTATATGGAAAGCGCATGTCCATTCCTTTGGTGTTGAAAACAGAAGAAAAACAAGATGTAGGCTTTCTGTATTTGCATAAGTTTAATAGTTGTGGTGAGGAATCATAGAATGGTTAGAGTTGGAAGGGACCTTAAAGATCATCCATTTCCAACCGCCCTGCCATGGGCAGGGACACCTCCCACAGCACCAGGTTGCTCAAAGCCCCATCCAGCCTGGCCTTGAACACCTCCAGGGATGGGGCATCCACAGCTTTTCTGGGAAACCTGTTCCAGTGCCTCACCACCCTCACAGGAAACAATTTCTTCTTGATATCTAATATAAATCTCTCTTCTTTTAGTTAAAAGCCATTACCCCTCATCCTGTTGCTCCACTCCCCGATAGAGTCCTTCCCCAGTTTACTGTGGCCTGTTTGGGTACTGGAAGGGGCTGTAAGATCTCTCCCAGAGCCTTCTCTTCTCCAGGCTCAACAACCCCAGTTGGTTTTGTGGGCTGTGAGAGCACATTGCTGGTTCATGCTGATCTTCTGGTCAACCAGCACCCCCAAGACCCTCAGGGCTGCTCTCAATCCATTCTCTGCCCAGCCTGTACTTGTGCTTGGGATCGGCCTAACCACCCTAAAGCACTGGAGGGTGCTTTCCTCCAGTGTGTCATCCACACAGCTTGGTGTCATCAGCAAACTTGCTGAGGGTGTAATCAGTCCCACTGTCCATGTCACCAGAAACATGTTGAACAGCACTAGTCCCAGTACCAACCCCTGAGGAACACCACTAGTCACTGGTCTCCACTTAGATGATGAACCGTTGACCCCCAAATCTGTGTGTGGACATCCAGCCAGTTCCTTATCCACCAAGTGGTTCATCCATCAAAGACATGTGTCTCCAATTTGGAGGAAGAACTTTTCTGCTTCAGTTCAATGTAATAAGTAAAACTGTGTTTGTGGAACTGGTTTGGCAAGTTACTGGTACTGTGGTCAACTGCTTTACTGCGTCAGAAGATAATCTCCTATTTTGACAATTCTGTTGTAGTTCCAAGTAGAGTCTGGGAGATACGTTATAACATGCTATCCAATTAGTTGTTTGGGTCTTTGTCCTCTCCTGTTGGGTTCTGTTGTTTAAGTTCTGAAATGTAAGACTGTATCTTCTTTGTAGGGTTAAATGTCACTAAATCTTCTACAGTTATAGCTCTTGTTTCTAAATGCAACACTCATTTAAAAAATGCAGTGCAGCTTTGCTTGTGAGTTGTAGGATTGGAATTGCAAAATAGAATTTGCTGTTCCAGGTCTGCCCCACCACAGAAGAAAGAGCTCTGTTTGAAATAAATCAATAATGTTACTGTGTTGTAGCTGCTGCTACAGTGTTAAAAGATCTGTAGCTTGGTTTCATTTCAGGTGATCCAGAGTCTCATGTTTAGTTGGTTTTAGGTCTAGCAGAGGGAAGGAGGATGGTGCTCCGGTGGGTGGCTTTTTATACCACTTAAAAAAAAAAAATTGTTTGGTTTCTGACAATTTATTCTTGAATGGAGGGATGCAAACCTTTTTCTTGTGCCTTCCCAGGAAGAGGAACTGTATGCGTGCCAGCGAGGCTGCAGACTGTTTTCCATTTGTCAGTTTGTGGATGATGGGATTGATTTGAATCGAACCAAACTGGAATGTGACTCTGGTAAGACTTCAGTGCTCCTTCAACATATTGTAATGTGAAGACCTAACAGAGGGGGAGAGCAGGAAGGTCTGAAAGGGTGGTGTTAAATAGCTGGGATTACTTCAACTGCTTTCTGGTCTTATTTAACAACTTCTTAGAGTTTATATAGAAGATATGGGGAAAAAAAAATACTAGGAAAAGGTTTCTGTTCTGAGAGTTTCTCCTTACCTGACCCTTAGTGCTGCTTAGATTTTTTAAGTATCATCAGGCTCTCTAAATTAGAAATAATTAATTTTACTATATAGAGTTTGTCATAGAAAGCACAAAACAGCTGGGGGGGGGAAATCCAGTCAAGTTATCACTTTTCCTTTAATAATTCCATGTGACAATTAGTGCCATTTACAGTTCTTGGCAAACTTGTATATACAAGTGAATTGTTCAGAGAGTAAAAATACAGATCTAGATGTGCTCTCTGCCTTGTAAACTGTGGTCTAGGCTACATCCTGAGGCTTACCTACAGCTAAACTCTTGGAAATGAGGTATGTCTTTTCTTTTAAATAGGCTATTAAATACTTGTGACTGATTCTTTAAGATTATCTGTGTTAGAGCAAAATATTTCAGAGTGAAAATGAATATTACCATAAGCTAATTAATACTGGTTTTGGAATTGTATAGAACTTTCATCCCATAATATTAAGGCAGCTGATTCACAGTTTTATTCAGAAATTAGGTGGGACATAGCCACCCAAAGCAGGAAAGGTAGGAGCTCTCCATCTGTATTTCCAATACAATTAAGCAACAAGCCAGCACTTAAGGGAGCCTTTTTCCCTCTCAGTAGCTCATAGAAACAAGAGGGCTAGTGGCTCACTCTGAGAGAAGGTGTGCAAGTAGAAAGCCTGACGTGCAAAGATGCTAACGTGCTGCAAAACTGCGTTAAATACTCTAGAAAAGGGCTAATGCTCTAGTCTGTCATACACCCTGTGTAGCTGTGATACAGCATGTCAGTCTAGTTGTCAAACCACACACGAAAGCGTGCCATAAAAAGGAGTAATGTAGCAATAGACCAAATGTAGAGGTGGTTGAACAGTTGCTTACTTCCTGGTTTAACTCCTTCCTGAGGCTGTTGTCTTTTACTGGCTTATGTTCTGTAATCTGTTACACTGGTTGGTGCCCTGACTAAGTATTCTGTGCTTGGCAAGATACATCTTGGCTGATCTGCTCTGTTCTGTCTTCTGGTGCTTCTTTCTGCCTACAAACACTAGTTTGGTGGTAGTTTTACCACAGAATTGCTGTATGGGTGCAACAAACTCCACGCTCAAATGTTTAGCCGCTAATGCCATGCTGTTCTTAGTCTTTATGATGGTTCATTTGTTCCTGTGGAAAACTGGGAGAGCTCCTGTCCTTGGTGTTGCTACTTGGTGTGAGTCTTATTTCGGGTAGTACTGCAACATTGTCCATCTAAGCTCTGGGGCAGAGCTATGCTCATGTATCATCTGCCCAGTATCTCCATGGGTAGAATAATCCAAATTATTCTCTCTGAATAATTTAGATTTCTTGGTCTTTGTGGTCTCTTGTGAACAATAAACAAAGCTTTCTGTAAAGCAAAAAGTTGACTTCATTTTTCATTTAAAAAGTTTATTTGATAATACTTTCAGTGCAGTTTCTGTACTCCTTACACTAGAGGAAAAAGCTCCTTTGGTTTTCCTCTGATACCATGACTTCTCCTGTTACCTTTAAACGATTTAATGGACTTATGATCCCTCTGTTCTCTGAAGTAAAAACTCATGTTATGTGGAGGAAAAACTATAGTGGTAGTGAGAGACTCAATGAAAACTCACATCCCTGAGTTTGTCCAGGGTAATGTTGCTGAGCAGTTGCTCTGATTACATTCAGATTTCAACTACCTCCTCTGTCCAAGCTCTGATTCCTTAACCTTCACTAGACCTCAGAGCAAATGCTACCCGTGGAGCGATTGCCGCATCTCTCCCTGCAAATGGGGTTGTGAGTCTTTTAGCTGCTGCTTTGCTTCTGATCCAACTTAAACTGAAAATGTTTTCTTAACTAAAATGCAGAATTTATCTTCTCATTTGGGGAATTTCTTCCTTGCAGCCTGTACTGAAGCGTACTCGCAGTCTGATGAACAATATGCTTGCCATCTTGGATGCCAGAACCAATTGCCATTTGCTGAGTTAAGGCAAGAGCAAGTAAGTTGATGACATGTTTTTCAAATACCACCTACTTGTTTTCTGTTCAGCATGTCTTCCCTTTTATTTTCTTCTTCTTTTTTTTTTTTTTTTAAATTTCTTCAAATGGAAGATAAAATTCCCTAAGGACTAAAATGCAGTCAGTGGGGTGAGGGGTGAGCGAGAATATGACTTCTGTCCTTTTCATTAAAAAAAAAAAAGAAAAACAAATGGAAAATGTTAATGTTGTGCTTGCAGTTAATGTCCTTGATGCCAAGAATTCATCTCCTCTTTCCTCTGACGCTGGTGAGATCATTCTGGAGTGACATGATGGATTCCGCTCAAAGCTTCATAACATCCTCATGGACTTTCTACCTTCAAGCAGACGATGGCAAAATTGTCATATTCCAGGTGCTTTCTTTTTTTGTTGAGATTAAGGCAACTAAGTGGTGTGGCTGTTAAATGTTTAACTCTGCTCCTTCCAGTCACAAAAGGCACTATGGGGCACATACCATAACTATTTAATTTTTGTTAGTATTTCAGTGCCTTTAGAACCTGTGCGGGGTAGGGGGCGAATCAAATTTTGGGTGAACGGTGCATGTCTTAACCTTAAATTCTCTATTAGTTCTGAAAATGTCAAGGATCAAGATAAGTAGAAGCGTCCTAGCAGGATCTCTCCTAACTCCTGATTTTGTTTTAGTCAAAGCCAGAAGTACAGTATGTTCCACAGCTTGATCAAGAAACTGGAGATACAAGAGGACCCTTGTCGCTGAGTAAAACAGCCTGTAAGTTTTTCTTTGTGCTTTGGAAGAGCAAATGCAAATGTTCACTGTCAAGCACGAAGTTGCAGGTGGTGCATGAAAGCAAATTTTTAGAAAGCTAAAATATAATTGCATTTGCTATGTAGACTGCAAACTTAGCAAAGTCTGTGGTAGAAACCAAACTGCTGGAAACAGAAACATGCAAGCTAGGGCCATTTTAAAAGCTTCCTTTTATGTGCTCTGTAAACAAACCATGTGGTATTTGGGTTTTCTCTTACTTTTATTGCTTCTCTGACCTCTGTTTCTGCTGTTGTATTTCAGCAGACCTACCTCCAGGAAGCTCCCAGACGTACAGAGGACTTTTTGAAGAGCGAGAAAATGACAGCTTTTTCAAGTGTCTTTCCATGTGCGTATGTTCTAGAAGGTCCATAGCTGGCAAGGGGGACTAATGGCCTTTCCTATGGGTGTGTGGTGGCAGCTGCTGTAAAGTCTCAAAGTGCCATAAATGTGTTGGGATCGGGATGTGCAGCAGTTAAAGCTGCCTGTCTGACTGCTTTCTTTTTGTCTGTGCTGGCCCTGTGTTATTTGCAGGATATTCTGCCAACTGTGATCACCTTTCCTTTTCAGTTGAGCATCATGTCCGTAATTTCCTCCACTGCTTTTTGAGCGTGTTGTGTAAACTGTTTAATCAATACTGTGTTTTGCCTGTTCTCTAACTCTGGATACATTTCAGGGCAAAGCACTTGTTTTGTATTTTGATTTGGGATTGTCTGTTATGAAAGATACCGTTATGTCTCATTTTCAGGCTGAAAATACCCAGTATAGCTTTATTAAAGCCTTGCTGAAGATCAGTATGTTGGTGGTTCTTTCCCTTACTCTGGTTATTTTCTCCTTGAAAGTTTACACGTTAAGGATCAGTGAATCGCATCCTGAATGTGTAACAGGAGAAATCTGGTTTTACAGTTGTAAGTGGGAGGATGCTTAGGGCCAAATAAACAGAATCCAGCAAGTCTTTTGTGTCTTTGAAATCAGATACTAAATAGACATTAGAGTACCCAGGAGTCTGAAGTGAGCTGTGGAGCTGAAAGAGCTAGGGACTAATGAATCGGCAGGAAATGCAGTCAAAATTGAGCCAAACTTTTTTAGAAGGGTCCATTGTCTTGTCTTCAGTATATGAAATCTGGTAACATTCTTCTCATTTCAGAAATTCCAGTTGGATTTTAACCACTACGCTCGTCCTCTCAGTGTTGGTACTGCTCTGGATTTGTTGTGCAACTGTAGCTACAGCTGTAGAACAGTATGTTCCGTCTGAGGTAACTCCGGTTTATCATTCAGAATATTTTGAATTTATTCATTGCATTACTTTGGCATTACAGCTGCCTAAACACTAAGAAGCATTTGCGAGATTCAACTAGAAAGAGGGGGGGGGGGGGGTTGTTGTTTTTATTTATTTCACGGTTACAAAACAATTTGGTTATTTAAATGTTCGTTTTATAGTTGAACAATTCCTGCTCCTTCCTGTGGCTGATGGGTGTTCTGAGCCTTACTCAGGCAGCCCAGAAAAGATATCTTTTGGTGTGCAGCGCTCTCTTGTCAATAACATTCAGATTATTCTTAAGAAACGGAGGCTGCTACTAATTTCTCTGGGAATAAAGCTATTCTGGGGGTTGGATGGGGACGGTGAAACCCAGTATGGGTTTAATCCAGGAGAACCCACAGCGAGCAGAGAAGTGACAGCGTATTATTGATGAGCACAGAGACCCTGATTGGAGGGGAACTGACTGAACTAGTGTCTCTAGTGCCAGCAAGGCTTGCAGTATTTGCAAATGAAAGGAGCTGCTGTTCTGGCAGATTTAATACATTTCTTTTGGACTCGCATCTAGTTCCAGCCATGAATTTCAGATGTTTACAGAAAAGCTGGGTTCACTTATGTTGAAGGACTGCAGCCATTGGAACCAGGAATGTAGTTGCACAATTAAATGCATTTTATCTGCAGTATGGAGAGTTTTGGTGGTGTTTTGTTGTGTTTGGTTTTTTTTTAAGTAAATTGTTTATATATTTCAGAAGTTGAGCATCTATGGAGATCTGGAATACATGAATGAACAAAAACTGAGCAGATACCCATCCTCTGCACTTGTTGTGGTGAGATGCAAGACTGAGGAACATGAGGAAGCAGGACCTCTACCTACAAAAGTCAATCTGGCTCAGTCGGCCATTTAAATAGGTCTCCGTTGGATCCAACAGACTAATTCTTACAGAGCTTGCAACTCCAGATTGTTTGTGATGGTTCTTCAGATGAGAAGCTTAGCAGCCAGTCTTTAAATGCGAATAAAGTAACAGAATCGACAAATGTCATGGGGAATTTCGTTTGCAACCGATAGTGAGGATTTGGACATCTTGAATTTATGTTTGTTTCCAGACATAATAGCTTTTCACTGGTGTTTGCTACATGTCTTTTTGCTTACAAAAGCTGTAAGCATGCTTCCCATACTTCTGCCATGACACTTTCAAACTTATTGGTGTGTTCTAGGACGTAATGTGTACATTCAGAGTTAGCTTTGTAAAGGTATAAGAAATTTTAAGCAGGCAGGAGATGCCTTTTTAGTGTTGCACTTTTCTGTTGTAGTTACGAGAAAATATTATAAAATTAATCTGCTGAATTTTTGTATTTGTTCATGTCCATGCACAAGCGACCCTGTCTCCAAAAACAGAACTAGATTTTTCTTTTTCTACAGCGTGGCAATATCCAAGAAAGCATTTGTGAGGTACCACAGGCTAGAGCTCGGGTTTGTGGAAGGTGGAAACTTTGTTAGAACTTAGGGATGTATCCCTTCACACAGAGAACACAACACAATGGATTATTTTGTCAGATTTTAGCCTGTAAGTCTCGAATTGCTTGTAAAGTTAGCACCTGTGTTTTCTGAAGAAATTCTACTTTCTGTTCTTGATTTAACTATTCTAGTCTTGTAACTTCACTTACAGAAACAAGTTGATTCCTGAGAAATGAGAACAGACAAATAAAATTGACTGTATAGAAAATGTTGGCTGTACAGTTTTTGCTATGGTTAATTATCAACTGCAATGTCTTCGGTGTGAAAACCTCTCTTAGCCTTCCCCTCGTGGGCAGCATGACCTGAGGGGGGGTGTAGGGTTCACTAACACAACAACTAACAACAACCCTCATATAAATAACAACGTCCCTAATGTATTTTTTTTTTCTGCAGTTCTCTTTCTTTGGGGATGTTGCTATGTGCTGGTTGGCAAGTTGGGGGTGTATGTGATTTTTATTTCAGGGTCTCTAAGCGTTTGAAAGCTGCCTAGAATGCAGGATCCTGCAACCCGTAGTCATATTTTATTAATTATATTGAAAAAGAATAGATCACAAACAACAAGAAGGTCTATACCAAATGGCACCTTCAGGTTTTGAATTTTGGTGAGAGCTGTAGAGGCTTTGGAGGGTACAGAGATATNGCTCTCTTGTCAATAACATTCAGATTATTCTTAAGAAACGGAGGCTGCTACTAATTTCTCTGGGAATAAAGCTATTCTGGGGGTTGGATGGGGACGGTGAAACCCAGTATGGGTTTAATCCAGGAGAACCCACAGCGAGCAGAGAAGTGACAGCGTATTATTGATGAGCACAGAGACCCTGATTGGAGGGGAACTGACTGAACTAGTGTCTCTAGTGCCAGCAAGGCTTGCAGTATTTGCAAATGAAAGGAGCTGCTGTTCTGGCAGATTTAATACATTTCTTTTGGACTCGCATCTAGTTCCAGCCATGAATTTCAGATGTTTACAGAAAAGCTGGGTTCACTTATGTTGAAGGACTGCAGCCATTGGAACCAGGAATGTAGTTGCACAATTAAATGCATTTTATCTGCAGTATGGAGAGTTTTGGTGGTGTTTTGTTGTGTTTGGTTTTTTTTTAAGTAAATTGTTTATATATTTCAGAAGTTGAGCATCTATGGAGATCTGGAATACATGAATGAACAAAAACTGAGCAGATACCCATCCTCTGCACTTGTTGTGGTGAGATGCAAGACTGAGGAACATGAGGAAGCAGGACCTCTACCTACAAAAGTCAATCTGGCTCAGTCGGCCATTTAAATAGGTCTCCGTTGGATCCAACAGACTAATTCTTACAGAGCTTGCAACTCCAGATTGTTTGTGATGGTTCTTCAGATGAGAAGCTTAGCAGCCAGTCTTTAAATGCGAATAAAGTAACAGAATCGACAAATGTCATGGGGAATTTCGTTTGCAACCGATAGTGAGGATTTGGACATCTTGAATTTATGTTTGTTTCCAGACATAATAGCTTTTCACTGGTGTTTGCTACATGTCTTTTTGCTTACAAAAGCTGTAAGCATGCTTCCCATACTTCTGCCATGACACTTTCAAACTTATTGGTGTGTTCTAGGACGTAATGTGTACATTCAGAGTTAGCTTTGTAAAGGTATAAGAAATTTTAAGCAGGCAGGAGATGCCTTTTTAGTGTTGCACTTTTCTGTTGTAGTTACGAGAAAATATTATAAAATTAATCTGCTGAATTTTTGTATTTGTTCATGTCCATGCACAAGCGACCCTGTCTCCAAAAACAGAACTAGATTTTTCTTTTTCTACAGCGTGGCAATATCCAAGAAAGCATTTGTGAGGTACCACAGGCTAGAGCTCGGGTTTGTGGAAGGTGGAAACTTTGTTAGAACTTAGGGATGTATCCCTTCACACAGAGAACACAACACGATGGATTATTTTGTCAGATTTTAGCCTGTAAGTCTCGAATTGCTTGTAAAGTTAGCACCTGTGTTTTCTGAAGAAATTCTACTTTCTGTTCTTGATTTAACTATTCTAGTCTTGTAACTTCACTTACAGAAACAAGTTGATTCCTGAGAAATGAGAACAGACAAATAAAATTGACTGTATAGAAAATGTTGGCTGTACAGTTTTTGCTATGGTTAATTATCAACTGCAATGTCTTCGGTGTGAAAACCTCTCTTAGCCTTCCCCTCGTGGGCAGCATGACCTGACTTTGCTTGTAGGGTTCACTAACACAACAACTAACAACAACCCTCATATAAATAACAACGTCCCTAATGTATTTTTTTTTCTGCAGTTCTCTTTCTTTGGGGATGTTGCTATGTGCTGGTTGGCAAGTTGGGGGTGTATGTGATTTTTATTTCAGGGTCTCTAAGCGTTTGAAAGCTGCCTAGAATGCAGGATCCTGCAACCCGTAGTCATATTTTATTAATTATATTGAAAAAAGAATAGATCACAAACAACAAGAAGGTCTATACCAAATGGCACCTTCAGGTTTTGAATT
Organism: Pedionomus torquatus; assembly: GCA_013398155.1. Taxonomy (NCBI): domain Eukaryota; kingdom Metazoa; phylum Chordata; class Aves; order Charadriiformes; family Pedionomidae; genus Pedionomus; species Pedionomus torquatus. The sequence goes on along the minus strand of VZRU01019650.1, from coordinate 20,677 downwards.
TTGGTGAGAGCTGTAGAGGCTTTGGAGGGTACAGAGATATTAAAGCTGGTTCAGTAGTAATTTGTGATTTGGCTGTAACGTGGGGGGTTGTGACCGCAGAGGATGGAGCCTTGCAGGGGCCGTTAGCTTGGGAGCACCTGCGCGCTTTTTNGAAAAAGAATAGATCACAAACAACAAGAAGGTCTATACCAAATGGCACCTTCAGGTTTTGAATTTTGGTGAGAGCTGTAGAGGCTTTGGAGGGTACAGAGATATTAAAGCTGGTTCAGTAGTAATTTGTGATTTGGCTGTAACGTGGGGGGTTGTGACCGCAGAGGATGGAGCCTTGCAGGGGCCGTTAGCTTGGGAGCACCTGAGCGATTTTTTTCTTTTAATGGGGTTCAAGAGCATTAAGTGATGTTTGTTTTAAGCGGGCTTTTGTAACGAGGTATGAAAATCGCAGTTTGAAGTCTTAAAAGTGCCTCTTCATGGGATGACACCCAGGAGTGCGGGTGCCAGCAGCCGTTCCCAGCTACCTTTGTGCGTAGGTGACACTACTGCGGTGGCCTCAAGCGCAGCTGGTGGAAATTGGATGGTGAGATGTTTTTGGAACACAGTTTGCTAGCCACGATAGCAGGGGTGGGCCATCCCTCTGTCTGCAGCAGTGATTTGGTTGAGGTGTTTCTTTCTGCTCGGGTGCAAACCTCAGTGCCCGGCCCTGCCCGCTGCTGGGTGCCAGCGTTTGGCTTGGAGCAGTGTCAGATGTGGTGGGTGCAATGGATGGTCAAAAATGTGCGAATGCAGGCTCTCTGCTGGAGATTATTGCCTGTTGTCTTACGGTGTTCGGTTCTGGGCCCCTCACTACAAGAAGGACATTGGAGGGTGTCTGGAGAAGAGCCACCAAGCTGGCAAGGGGTCTGGAGAACAAGTCATATGAGGAGAGGCTGAGGGAACTGGGCATGTTTACTTTGGAGAAGAGGAGGCTGAGGGGAGACCTCGTTGCCCTCTACAGCTACCTGAAAGGAGGGTGTAGAGAGGTGGTGTTGGCCTCTTCTCCCAAGGGAATAGTAACAGGACCAGAGGAAATGGTCTGAAGCTGTGGCAGGGGACGTTTAGACTGGATATTAGAAAGAATTCCTTCACTGAGAGGGTGGTCAGGCACTGGAGCAGCCTTCCCAGGGAGGTGGTGGAGTTGTCATCCCTGGAGGTATTTATGAAGCATGTAGATGTGGCACTTCAGGGCACGCTCCAGTGGCTGAGATTGTTGGGTTGGATGATTTGTTTTGTGGGGTTTGGTTTTTTTTTTGTGGGAGGAGGTGTGTATGGGTTGGGCTG
>VZRU01019650.1:0-19339 GCA_013398155.1 Pedionomus torquatus | reverse complement strand
GTGGTCAGGCACTGGAGCAGCCTTCCCAGGGAGGTGGTGGAGTTGTCATCCCTGGAGGTATTTATGAAGCATGTAGATGTGGCACTTCAGGGCACGCTCCAGTGGCTGAGATTGTTGGGTTGGATGATTTGTTTTGTGGGGTTTGGTTTTTTTTTTGTGGGAGGAGGTGTGTATGGGTTGGGCTGGATGATCTCAGAGATCCCTTCCAACCATGAAGATTCTGTGTTCAGGACTGTCTTTCCAGAGGAGATTTCAGTAATCTCAGTTTTTCTAACTGAAGAACCACCGTGGAAATGTTTTTTGTGCTTGTTAAAAATGTCTTCCTGTGCTCTTACGTGTCGTTACAGCTTCAGGAAAAGCTGGCTCTTTGCCTGTTTCCCGTGTGTACACGTGGTATGGCCTCTGTTAGCTCCTTCACTTGATTTCACAAAACTCTCTTCCCAAACATTTTTGAGTTTCTCGCTCCCATTCCCAGGTTTGGGTTCAAGAGACAACTTCTGCTTTCCCTTCGGCGCTGGATCTGCCTGCGACAACGGGAGGCGACCTGACAGGAGTTTAGAGGGGTTTTGTCTTCTGTTGGCTGTTTGGTGACATTCCGGTTCAGTCGTCCGTGCAGCGAAGCCAGCCAGTCAGTAACTGCGCTCTTGGGTCACAGGATACGCTGTGCCCACGGCAATCTGTCACTTGGCACCGCTGTTCCCAGCGCCAGCCGGAGCCTGGGGAGTTGGGTAAGCGTTGTACTTGTGTGCTCTTGTCAAAGGATCTTCCCTCGGTAAAATCAGATACTGGCTAGGCTGTGGTAACTGAGCTGTTTCTCAAGATTTCTAATCTAAATGGGAGTATTTAAGCTGTCTTGGCATTTGACTGTGCAAAGTGGCTTGTCTTACTGTCGTGGTTTCAGCCAAATTTGCCAAAACTGGATTGACAGATGGCCCTTCCTCCCCCCAAAAAGAAAGAAGAAGAAATAAGAGAGATTTATAAGTTTAGAATGAACTAAAATGATGTATTAAAGTAAGAAAATAATAATAAAGTAGATACAGTATAAACAAGACCGTATCAAGATCCCAGGGTGACAATCATGTCACCAGCAGGGATTGGGAAAAGTCCCAGACTGGACTCGGTGATGGGTTCCAGATCTGGAGTCAGGAACACCCGGACTGGGGTGAACAGACAGGGTCCTCCTTGGACATCGGCCACCAGAGAAAGAGTCAACCCTTTGATCCCTCAACTTTTATACTGAGCATGATGCAGATGGGATGGAATACCCTGTTGGTCAGGTTTGGGTCACCTGTCCTGTCCGTTCCTCCCTGCAGGTGTGACCTCTCTATGCTTTTCTGCTTCCAGCCCTCCCAACGGGGCAAAAATTCCCTGCCCTTGGTTGTTCTGGCAATAAGTACAAGCAAGGGCCTCTCTGCACACCGTTCCTTGGGGTAACCAGGTCTTACCGCTGTGAAACCGAACAATTTTCTGAACAATGTGCTGTTAATTTCAGAGCTTAGTTAGAAGAGGCCCAGCTAAAAAAAGTAAAATTGTAAGACAGAAAATAGATTTGTTTTACCTCAAACCAGGCACTTACTCTTTTTTTTTTTTTTTTTTTTTTTTTCCAACTGCTTGACTTCCTGATGTCGTTTTCAGAGGTCACAGCTTGGGTTTGGTCCCTGCCCAAGCCCAACATTTCAATGAAGGGCCTTAAATTATTGCAATTGTTGGAGGAAAAGCATTTTATATTCTTTTTAGGCACGTGCTCGGCTCAGCTTGTATCAGGTTTTTCTGATGGAATCCTCTTGACGCAAGTTGAGGTGACCCTCTGAGGGGTGTGCAACTCACTGCTGGCAGAAATAGCCATGGTCATCTTTGGGGAGGGGTGGGGGAGCATCTGGGGTGGTTTTTTTAGGCTCTGAAATAAACAACAGTCTCCTGTCATAGTGGATATCTCAGCCTGTGCTCCCTCTTCAGCCTCTCTGTTGGTTTTGGTAAAGATTTTATTTTTATTTTTAATTCGGAAGGGCTTGCTTGTGCTTGTGGCTTCCTTCACGTGAACTCGTTTTTCTGAACCCGCGGTCTTTGATGTGGGGTAACGCTTCTAAAACCCACCTGCCTGGTTGGCTACGGCTGAGCTTGATCATCTTGGTGGAGGAAACAGATGGTGGTAGATGTCAGATCTTACAGACCTCAAAGAGTGGCTGTGCTCTACGTCTTCAACCTTTTCCTCCTGGATTTTTTCATGGGATATGGATGGCTTGGGGCCTGCGTGGGCTGGCTCTTACATATGGGACTTTTGTTAAGTAACTGTGAGTTTCCTAAGCTTTTTGAAGGCTTAAAATATTCCTCTTTCAGGTCAAATTAGAAAATTAAACTTCCTCTTTATAGAGAAACAAATCCCAAATTTAAGATGTGCAGGTTTTAAACCTTCAATCTGTTGTTCTTCGCTGTTGCAGCAGGTGCCCAGGTTCGCAGGCTGTTTGCAACTTGGAGTTTGGTGTTTTCACCCAAAAATTCTTCTCAGAACAAGAGAGGACCAAATTTGTCAGTGATGCAGGCAAGGGCTTACTGCAGGCCTGGAAATTCAAGTAATTTGAACTTGATAAGTAAATGAGAGGACCCTGGAGGATTCACTGTGCATGTGCTCGTTGCCCAAGCGGGGAAGCTGTGCCAGATGGTTGTATCCTGCCCAGCTCTGCCGAGATCTGATCGTCTTGCACGAGTCTGGATGGATGCTGCTACAAGGTCAGCATGTTGGCTCTCTGGAAGGAGGTGGGGGGAAAAGGAGAGTTACGTGAAGCTGGTCAAACTTTTCCCTCAAGCTTTCATCACAAAGAGGGGGTTCTCCCTGACTGACACCAGGGTGAACGCGGTTGGCATCAGCTGGAGGTGAGCGTTCATCTTCCGAACGGGGTTCTCCACATCCAAAGCTCTGTTTCCTTTATGATTTGCCTAATGTCCTGTTGTGAAACCGAGATGGAACCGTGAGGAATGAGAAGCAGACCAGAAACCCTGCTTCCAGCTGGAGCACAGGCTCAGCGCTGCCTTCCCTGTCCTCTCCTGCTTGCGTGCCCGGCAGCAGCACGTCACTGTGCTCTCCTACCTCTGTTGGGCTTTGTATCCTGGTAACATCACTCCTGTGAGGTGCAGAAAGGTCCCGGCGGTCCTTTGAGCTGCTGCGAGGGCTGGAGCTCTGGAAAGCATGAACAAAACTCACCCGCAGGTACGGTCCTTCTCTTGGGGGAAAAAAAAAAAATCTTCCATGCGGCTGTTTCCTAAAGTACACGTGTTCTGGATAGTGTTGTTTGTCTGACCTCTTTATCGCTGGTTTCTGGGAGATTTTAGAGTCGTTTCTACTTAAGCTAATTTGATACAAAAAGAAAGTACTGATACAAAGCGTTGGACTTGCATTAGTGTTTGTTTAACAAATGGGTAACTAAGATTTAAAAGGAGATGTGATTGATGGCTTGGTGAATTAAATCTGAGACACGTTTCCACTGAGGCAATATTTGCTTGTATGTAAAAGTAAAGGAATATGCTATATCATAGAACTATAGAGTGGTTAGAGTTGGAAGGGACCTTAAAGATCATCCAGTTCCAACCCCCTGCCATGGGCAGGGACACCTCCCACCNCACGAGCGTAGAGTAGAGGGAGACCATCTTACCCAGGAATGTATTGATGCTATGAGAACTAGAAAGCCGTACCTTGTGTGGTTACTGCGTGCTGCTTCTGTAAACAGCCTTTTATTCCTCTCCTTCTAGAGAAATGGTGACGTAGCTGCTTTTGATTCAGCAAAATCCTTCTCTGGAAAAAGAGGTAAGGAATAAAATATAGAGCTTAGCTTTTTATTATTAAAGTATAAATCAGTTGCAACTAAGTGATGTAAAAAGCAAGTGATATTTATGGTCTATTGAGACTGATTTCTCCTCCCTCCCCTCCTTCTATGTAGTGAAATATAAATATATATATAATTAATAAAAATAGGCTGTTCTCTGTCGGCCTGGTGTGGCAGCCTTATGGTTGGGTATCACAACGGGTAATCCTGGTCTGCCACAGGAAGCCTCATAATGAACTTATTATACATTCTCTACGTTTTTAATAGCCCAACTTCAGCAAATTTTCACCATTTTAAGAAGGAGGAGGTGAGATCAAACAGAACGAACAGCAAACCTGTACCTTGGGCTGCACCACCATTTCAGCGCTGCCAGTATTTTATACTCACGTCTGTTTGTATCTTATACTCGTGTCTCTTTGCAGCTTTTGTGCTTTCTGGCCCAAGCTGTTGCCTCGTAGCCAGGGACAGGCTGTGAGTCACTGCTTTTCCTTTGAGCTGAAGCGCTCCGTGCTCGATTCCCGCTCACGCGTGACGGAGGGGGCGGTAACTGCCGCCGGGATCCCTTCGCCGTGTTTGAGCAACACGACGACTAAATACAAAGCAGAGCTACGGCAAATTCTAACTCTTCAACCAAAGCTCTTTTAAGTTCAGAAGGACCAGAATCCAATAACCCATGCGGGGTTGTCCCAAGTGCCTGGTTATGCATTTCTCGGATGATGGCATTAATTTTTAATTACTTTTTGTTTTTTCCTGTTGGTCTGGAAAGACGAAGGGAACCACAATGTTGGCTTAGAGACAAAGCACTGGTGCAGCAGAGAGCTGAGCTGGGCTGGGCTGATGCCCATGTGTTGCAGAGGCTGTGGGCTTGCCACGTAGCTTCCAGATTTGTTTCGATTTACGTATGTGGCTTTCTGAAAGTTGGAGTCCCTGGGAAGTCGCTGCCTTTTGTACCCCGAAGATGTCTTTTAGAGGAAAAAGGGCTTCTCTTTGGCCAGTTCTCACAATTTCAAGCTGATAATTCAGCCTCGTTCTGTGGAAGCGTTAGAGTCCTGGTGGCCCAAAATGCCATAAAGTGAAATTTTCACCTCTTGGGGAGTTTGGCCACAGGCAGCAGTACCTTTTTCCAGCCTTTCACTGATCTGCTCGTGTTTTGACTGTTTGGGTTGTGAAAAGGGTGCTGCTGTCCCGCCGGGTTGGGCCTTCTCCATCCTTCTGCACCTGAATGCATTGAGCGAGCTCTGATGGAGACGCGGCGTCAGTGCCACTTGGTTGCATTGCCCTCTAACGGCATCAAGGGCTCTTCCACACTGCAAGCAGTGAAATTCTCTACGAGGAGGTGTTTAACATCATCATTCGGCTATTAAAACTCAACTATTGACACCCAAATCCCAGCAGCCCCTGCCAGTCCTGCACGTAGAACCCCTCGAAACATCTCTGTGTCGTTCCCTCCCAAAACATCCCAACCCACCCCCAACCCCTCACCTCTCCTGCCTCCTGACAGACTGCTGCCACCCACGCAGCTGCACATGGAAACGCATCTGCATCTCTGCCGTGGCACTGCTTGTCCTCCTGGCTGCTGTGGGCTTGGCAGTGGCGCTGGGACTCCTGCAACGTGTACCAGGTTGGTATCCCAAGAGTTGCTATTTTTTTGGTCAGGGTGGCAGGGAATGACATTGCATGAGATGAGCTTTTTTTGTCCATCATGGTGCTTCCCGGCGCAGACCAGGAGGAAGCAAAAGGATCACCAGCCATTCCTTGGTTCCAGTGTCCTGCTGCACAGGGCTGTGGTGGCTCTGGGTGGTATGGTCATATTTCAGGCTACTGGTGTTTTCTTCAGCATTTGGGCCACAACAACCTGATGCAGCGCTACAGGCTTGGGGAAGAGTGGCTGGAGAGCTGCCTGGTGAAAAAGGACCTGGGGGTGTTGGTTGACAGCCAGCTGAGGGTGAGCCAGCAGTGTGCTCAGGTGGTCAAGAAGGCCAACAGCATCCTGGCCTGTATTAGAAACTGTGGCCAGCAGGGCTAGGGTAGTGATTGTCCCCCTGTACTTGGCACTGGTGAGGTCCCACCTTAAGTGTTGTGTCCATTTGTGGGCCCCTCACTAGAAGAAAAACGTCGAGGTGCCAGAGCATGTCCAGAGAAGAGCAGTGAGGCTGGTGAGGGGTCTGGAGAACATCTGGTCTGATGAGGAGCGGCCAAGGGAGCTGGGGGGTTGTTCAGCCTGGAGAAAAGGAGGTTGAAGGAAGACCTTGTTCTCTACAACTACCTGAAAGGAGGTTATAGCCAGGTGGGGGTTGGTCTCTCCTCCCAAGTAACAGGTGATAGAACAAGAGGAAGTGGCCTCAAGTTGCAGCAGGGGAGGTTTAGACATGGTTTAGTGGTGGTAACTTGCTAGTTCTAAGTTAATGGTTGTATTTCATGGTCTTAAAGGTCTTTTCCAACCTAAACAATTCTGTGACTCTACCTTGAACCTACCAGAGATTAATCCCAGCCTATTTGCAGAACAACAAATGAATTTCAGAAATCCTCCTTTCTTCCCCTTGATCTGTTCCTCATACCATGAAAATGTTGGAAACTAAAGTACATCTGGCTTTCCCTCCAGTGAACCGCTTCTGTGCAGCCTCCAATAACCGGACAGGCTTCTTGTGCGATGACAAAGTGACCTGCATCCCTGCCAGCCAGGTCTGCGACAGAGTCAGCAACTGCATAAACGGAGAGGATGAGCAGGAGGAACTCTGTGGTGAGTGGGTTTTTTTGTGACTGTCCTCCCATGCCAGCCTTCCTATCATGAGGCAGAGCAGCTGATGTCCCCTGTGTGAGCCCAGGCAGGGAGGATGCAGGAACAACCACGAAACCACAGAGCAAAACAAAGCACAAATTCAATCTCAGTACCTCACGGATCAGGAAATCTCTGAAGCAGCTCCCAGGCAGAGGTAGGCAAGCAGCGGATGCGGGCACCGGAGAGAGAAAGTCCTTATTAGCAAGAGAGCCCTTGTTAGCAGGGGAGCGAGAGAGCACTCGCATTTGCTGTTCTGACCTGCATTTCAAGGATTCCAGCAGGCAAAGTTTTCCACTTGGCTTTGATCTCCTCAACAGCAGGACAAGAATCTTGGGTGTATTTGAGAAGGTGCCCCCGAGTCCATCCCAGGCCTAAGTTATCTAAGTGTGGCTGTTCTTCCTTGTTGAGCACACAAAACTAAACAATTAGCACGATATGTGTGTTTTCCAGCCCCCCACGTGCGAGTCACTTGAGTGTGTTTACGGTCCTCCTCGCCAATCTTCCCTTACTTTGCCACATCCCAATGCAATCTTGCTCTGTGCTTCTGACCACGCATGTGGCACCTACCCCTGGTAGATCCTTCAGATGCTGAGAGATGGCACTGCCCAAAACCCAGTGAGAGTGCCAGGAATCAAAGACTCCAAGTTCCTCCGATCTTCCTAGGGTTTTGTTTGGTGGTTGTTCCTATTTTTTTTAAATCGTGATTCCTCTGCTGGTTTAAGCTGTATGCTTACATAGTTAATTTATTGTCCAGTTGCACTAGGAAAAAAACCCACCTTATTGAAGCAGAAGCCCGGGAAACACCGGCTCTGCTTCTGGCTCAGTCATGAGCATCCCTTTCCCTCTTCAACCGCAGCTTCCCCATCTGTGGCTGCGTTCATGCCCTGACACCACATAGAGAAGGACCATTTGACCCTCCCCATGACAGCAGCCTTTGGTACCAGTGGAGCTGAGCACACGTCCTTTGTGTCCACCCTTGCAGGTGACTTGCCCCACAGCCTTCCAGGACACTTGGTTTTCTACTGCAGTAACCCCTTGGTCTGGGTCTATGCTGATCAGAGGTGTAACGGGAGGAACGACTGCGGAGACTGCTCTGATGAGATGGGGAGCTGTAAGTCTCTCTTCTGGCCGCTGGTGGGCAAAAGGCCTTTTCTGCTGGTGGATTAAAATAGGTTGTACAGGTGTATGATGCTACTGGAAACACTGAGAGTCTAGTGTCCACTGCTAAAACAAAAAATAACGGGGATAGGACGTGAGTACAACCCGTGCGGGCTCTCTCCCATCAGCTGCTGAGGGCTCTGTGTCAATGCCTGGTGGCAACCACGAGGAGAAAGGCTCCCTGTGCTCCCAGCCCCAACAGTTTTGCTGGGATGTTTAGCTGTAGGAAGCAGTGGTCTTTCAAACAGGCCTTTGGTTGTTGGTCAGGAGATGGGTACATCTCTGAGCCAGGGGGCCTGAATATACCTCATTAGCTTCAAAGTCATCTAGATCTTTCTCTCACTAAAAGAGAAGGAGAGAAGAGACAGGTCTCCTAAGCCACCCCTCTGGATCTGAAACTCAGGCAAGACCTGCCCATAACGATGGTTTTCTCTAGAGTAGCTTGTTAAAAGTTAGAAAGTTCCAGCTTGTTGTTCTGCCCACGATGACATCTTCCCTGAAGGTCATTACAATGTTATGCTCTGGGGTTGTCTCCCACAAGTAGCATCAAGCAAGTGTTGTCTTTGGTGGGTTCACAGGCACAGGGTCATCACTGGTGGCTTTGCAGTAGCTGCAAGGGGATGAAAGGGTAGCTACCTACCTAAGAGAGGAAGGTGTTGGTGTAGCAGAAGCACTTCTGTTCCTTGTTTTTCATTCCTCCCAGTGGCTGCCTGTCCCCTGTGTGGGTCGGAATGGTGGAACTGCAGCCCTGTGCTCTACGAGTACTGCTCCTGTGTCCCAAGGAGGCTGTGCCGGGACGGTGTTCAGCACTGCCACAGCTGGTCCGATGAGTATATCTGCAGACCTTGAAGTCTTGGAGCCGTGCTGGGAGACCACAGGGTGCTTCCTGCATCCTCACCTTTGAGCCTTGGTGTCCTCCTCCTCTGCCACCCACTCGGGAAGCTCCAACCCAAGCAAGCCCTCATCAGCAGTGCTCTCACCAGTGCACAGTGACACTGAACAGGGACAAAGTGCTGCTCTTCTAGCCTATGGCAGTCCCTGCTGCAGGCGAGACACTGGCTGTGGGACACCTTCACAGGTTCTCCTGTCGTGTAAGGGTAAGTAATTTCTCCATGGACAGACCACCACAAATTGCTCAATGGGTTGTGAGCAGGCTGCTGAAGACCACCAGCTCCTACCAATACGGATACCATGTCTGGTCAAACCTCGGTGAGGGGCTTCTCTGGTATGGACACACAGGTGCTTCTGCAGGCAGCCAGGTGAAGATACATTGAGGACTACTCTAAAGAACAGGAGCTGAGTGAGGTGAGCTTTTCTAAACCTTGGTTAGCATTTCCCTCTGACACATCTTTGCGCTCCTGATCCTTGTGGGCAGGAGGAGAAGCCTGTGTTTGTGTGCAAAGCACAACTGCAGGTGGTTTCAGCCGCGGCTTTGAAGGCTCTGTGTTGATGCTTTCAGGATGCTCCCTCAAAAACACCATGCTGAGGGTGACATGGTGGGGAGCGGCTACACAGGTCACCTCCTGCTCTCTTCTCAAACCATGAAGGCCAACTTAAAAGTGTAATGGCCAGGGAGACTGAAGTGGGTGTTGCAGGGTTTGTGGGGACAAATCACCCTGTCTGTGTGACCGTGTAGGGCAGGGAACTGCTCTGTATATAAAATATACTTCTCTCAGAGCTGTGCAGTTCTGGAGCAGTAGCTCAGCGGGCTGAGAACAGCCATGGGGCTGGGATGAGTTTGCACTTGGAGATGGCAAGATTTTACACTGAAAGGGTTATTAAGCACTGGAATGGGCTTCCCAGAAAAGTGGTTGAGGCACCATCGATGGAGGTATTTAAAAGATGGGTTGACTTAGTGCACAGTGGCATGGTTTAGTGATGGGTGGTTGTTTCTTATCTTAGGTTGATGGTTGGACTAGATGATCTCAAAGGTCCCTTCTAACCTAGACAATTCTAAGGCAAAGAAAGGAGAAAAAAGTAGTGGCAGCTTTGGCACAGAGAACACAGCTACTCCTGGGGCGGTGGGGAATTACACAGTGCTTGTTCGCTGCTCGTTTTGTTCCTCTGCCAGCAGAGCAGACTCAGGCAGCCAAACCTGCAAAGCAGTCCTCAGGATGTAAATACAAGACGTGCTACTGAAATTTAAGAAAGATGCCACCTTTCTCTGCTCCTTTGAAAAGCTCGTCTGCCTCTAAAACATCATCTCTGAGAAAAGCCCACATTTACAGTAAGTGCACTTAGTTTTCTAGGCCCAAAATTAACATCAGGTGATATTCTTCCCACCAGCATCCCAGGTCATATATCTTTAAAAATAAACCCCCGTTCAATCATTTCCCCTCTGTCCTGTGATCCTGCAGCTCTGCTCGTCGCCATGGCTTGCATCAACAGCGAATGTTTCTTCTCATTTGTAGCTGGGATACAGCTGTCAGTCTGAGAGATCTTTCAAAAATAGCTTTGCTGAATTCTGACTCATACTTCACCTGGAAGGAGAGGGCAAAATGCTGCATAGCAGAACCGGTGCTACAGGAAACTTCTAAAGCCGCATTTAATAACCTGTCCTTCTCCACGCCTGGCTAGGATGGATGCCTTGCTTTCTCGGTGCCTGTAAAACATCGCTGCAGCGTGTTCAGTGCTGCAGCTTGGAGGAGAGGTTAGGAGGTTTGTCCATAAATGTTTCTCACTTGACAGCTTCCAACCATCAAAGCCTGAAATGGAGGTGCACAATTTTACTGGAGAGTCCTGGATATCTAACACTTCGACAAAGCTGAGCTGGGGTCAGTAAATAAAGCCCAACAAGGTCCTTCCATTGGGAGAGGGCAGGTGGGCTACGAGTGCTGCACACTTCTGTGGGGCAACAGCCAGAGAAAGGTGGGAGAGGAGGGGAAGAATCTCAACCCTAGTGATAAGAACTACGTGTGGATAAGTAGAATGACTGTAGTTCATAAGGACTGAATAAATAAGCCGTTAAAAAACCCTATAAAGATCCTCATGGTCAGGATAGGAAAGATTCTTGTGCCATCTTTTCTCTCCTTCAGCAGGTGGATGAGAACCACCTGAGGCAGCTTTAGGGGGCATGGAGGATATCCCTGGCTGGAAAGAGGAAACCAAACACACTCCCCTCCCCTAAGAAGCTTCATAACTGAGGTGAACCACAAAGAAATGGGGCCAGGAATGTGATCTCTGCATCCAAGAGAACCAGTAAAGGTTTACTGGTGCTAGAGGAGCTGATCCACCTGGTACCTGCAGGGTAGAGCCCCCAAGGTTGCTCTCCCAGTGATGTCTCTGAGATGCTGGAGCTGTGATTAATGGCCTTAGGCCAGGAGAGAGGAACCGGGGATGCATCCTGCTCTAGATTTACACCTGCGAAGAGACTAACCAAGAGAGACAAGGGAAGCAGCAGTCCACAGGCAGCAGGACTCGGAAGAAAGCCTGGATACAGGGGGCAGTTTCAGCAGGCACTTGGCTGAGCCTGTTTCAGGGTGAGTCGCCTCCTGTAATCTTCTTACTTTCTGCCTTGTTCCCAGTCAGCAGAGGCCGCCTGCCTTGCAGAGAGTAATTAACAGAGATGAGTAGGTTGAGGACACAGCAGTAAGTGTGTCTGAGTTGTCCTAGAACAAAATTTGGACAGTGGTGTGTCTAAAAGAGGAAGCCTGCTGTGGTCAGCAAGAAACCTAAGGAAGGGAATAATTGTGCCAGGGATGGAGTGTGTAAGAAACACAGTGCTCTGAAACACCCCTTTTGAAAAGCAAAGCTGTGCTCTGTAACATTTTACCAACAAGCCTGTGACTGGGGCAGACCGTTCCTTTTTAAATAACCATGTGCCTATTTTCCAGCTCAAGGCATCAGCTCCCACTTCACCAATGTGANTCAGATACTGGAAGGCTGCTAGAAAGTCTCCCCAAAGCCTTCTGTTCTTCAGGCTGAACAGCCCCAGCTCTCTCAGCCTGTCCTCACAGCAGAGGTGCTCCAACCCTCTAATCATCTTCGTGGCCCTCCGCTGGACCCGTTCCAACAGTTCTATGTCCTTTCTCTGTTGAGGACTCCAGAGCTGGACACAGGACTCCAGGTGGGGTCTTACGAGCAGAGTAGAGGGGGAGAATCACCTCCCTCAACCTGCTGGCCTCGCTTCTTTTGATTCTTCTGGTTCCCCAGGAGACGCCTCTCCCCGTGCTCAGATTAGCAGATCTCCACGGTGGTGGAAGGGGCTAGTGAAAGAAATCCGCAGTAGCCGCTGGGACAGAAGCCGGCTGCAGGAGGAGGGTTATACTTGAGCACCACAGTCGCCTTTCTCCCTGGTGAGATGCTGTTTTGCGAAGTCACTCTCTGTGTCGTTAGTTGTCTCAGCGGAGGGTTGATGGAGTCGTCAGAGGAAGCTATTAATAGTCTTGAGTTTCTGGGAAAAAATCTAGGGCTTGACTGCAAGCATTCATGTTTTCTTCATGGGCAGCCCTTTTTTTTTGAGGAAAATTCAGCAATAAAAGACTGAAAGAGAGGGGTTTAAGCGTTTTTTGAGGTCAAGTTCCTTTTCCTGCCCTCTCTGTGATTTCCAAGGGTGCGTTGCTTTTCTTGTCACCGAACTGTGGCAAACAGTGTAAAAGGAAGATACCCTCTAAATAAGCACTAGTGGAGGAATTCTGCAGTCAATTCATGGCCTGATAGGCCTAAGAGCACAATGATGGCTGCAGTGCCCAACTCGGGGCGGGAATTCAAGGATCACCAGACCATAGAATGGTTTGGGTTGGACGGGACCTTAGAGATCATCTTCTTCCAACTCCCCCCGCCCTGCCCTGGGCAGGGACACCTCCCATATGATAAACACACCTGCAGCGTTACAGCTGCACCCCTGGCTTCAGACAGACCAACATGGAATGACTCTATCTAGTTTGGGTTTTTTTTACAGCGAGTATGTATAATTCTGTGAATGCTACCCTGTTTTCAGATGGAGAAGTATCTTGCAGGCATGCACGCCAAGAAAAGGTTTTATACCACAGAGTGACCTCAAATGCAGTAAATTTGCTTATAAAGGAGACTGTATTACAACTGCAGAGTCTGATCTCTACAGTAGCCCACTTTCAGCTTCCATTTCCTGGACTAAAATGCGAGAGAGAGGGGATTTCTGTTCTACTTGGGCTTTCTGCAGTAACCGGTCCCTCTGCCTCCCTCCCCTGGGGCCTGTGCTTATCCTCACAGCTTCCTGCCTTTGTCAGAGGTCCCTGGGCACAGCCCGGTGCTCAGAGGCTGAAGTTTGTGTTCCACCACCACTATTAGCATCCCTCCTTTATCCCTTTCAAATGAGCCCCAGCGATTAGTTTCTGGCCCCCAGGAGGTGAGAAAGGAGAAGGGACAGGACCAGCTCTTTTCCTCAATGATATCTATGTCAGAAGAATTAGTTAAGGATGACAACAAAAACTTTATTTGAAAAAATTCTTATGTATTGAAAATATACAGTAGTATCATCAACCTTCTCCTCGACTCTTTGCCTCCCCAGGCATAGGTTAACTCACAAGCATATCCCAGCAACCAGCTTTAACGATACTGGTCTCCTTTGTTACTCCCTCTCAATATGTCTGAATTCTGTCATCAGCAAGAAAACAGCAAACAAAAGACCCACTTCTTTCTGACTCAGTAGGTATTTAACAAATCCCAGTCCTCCACAGTGAGGCACAGATGCTTCTGTTTGGAAGTCCTTTCTTTCTCCTGTTCAGCCAAAGCTCTTTTTTTACCGTTCCTTAATTCGTGGCTGCCCACAACCTCCTTTTTCAAAGGTAAATGGCAATTTTGAACTTTCTCCTTGTAAAACTGCAAGTTTCCACATGCTTTTGTTTCTGCCTCCACCAGTGTGCATTTGACTACTTCCTCTATTCTGTGTGTCTTGCCATCTACAGGGAAAAAATAAAACCAACAACCAATCAACTTTAGATTTTGGGAAGAAGGCAATTATGCTGTAAAATGCATTCTTGTGTTGCAAAGCCTTTTGGCCAAGCCAACTTGGGTTATTGACTGCTTAGGGGAAAATAACATTTATATTTTGGACTCAGAAGGAGAAAATTCAGTTATTATAGGTTGCCCCAAGCACGCTGCCATTGCTGTACTTTAAGAGCTATCCAGCAGTACGACAAGTAAAGAAACTCAAACACCTTGTAATGCAGTCACACAAATGACTGAAATTGCACACCTGAGATGCAATTTGCACTGAATATATCAAAAAAATAAAAGTATGAAAATGTTCCTTGTAGAAAAGGAAACAAAACTGCGTGGTCTCTATGCAGTTACGTACAGAAACGCAGAGCCGCTGTTCTGGATCTCAAGTCATCTTGAGGTTTTCTGGCCTCCATAACTGCCTGCTCCCACTGCAAAACTGTCTGAAATAACATTTAAAGGAGTTAAGATGCTTTTTGTTAAATCTACACAAATATCATTGGCAACAAATTTATCTCTGATTTTTTGCCATTCAGTGATTTAATACCCCATAAGCTACGGAGTATTAAACTCCATAAAACTCCAAAGGCTATTTCTAGTGAGTAAAACAGACTTAAACCCCGGTACCTGCTCTGCCCATCCCTCCGTTTTGCAGTTACTATGATCAAATTCCTTCAGAGGCACTTTTGAGTGAACGAGGCCTATCTGCGTTTGGATCCGCTTAATGACAGCATTAACATCCTAGTGAAAAGGGAAATAAAGTAGTCAGAGGGGAAGAACATTTGATTACATTTGTCTGGTAAACTTAGACAGATGCTCTTTTACCTTGAGACCTGTCCCAGAAATGTCCAAACAATTCAATTTCTTGAAAGAAAGAAGGTATCCAATCCCCACGTCTGTGATTTTAGGGTTACCTGTAAGGTCAAGTAAAGTTAGTAAGTTCCAAGATGTGGAGAAAGATGACCAGAATATTGGAACAAGGAGGTTTGGGCCTTTTTCCTTTTTTTGGTATTGTGCTTCATGTTTTGAAAGCGAGTCAAAATTGACTTTTTCCCTCCAATGATCAAACCACAACTATTACAATACCAATTCTCAAACTATTAAAAATATTTCTGTAAATAGCAAGTGGCTGAGACAACAGCTATGACCTGTGCCTTCTGGAAAGCTGCTGGTAAAATCTGAGGTTGAGTATTTGGCTCATGGAAATCATCAAGTTCAGGGTACTCCTTCAGCTTTAAGGAGGAGAGATTCTTCATCAGAAAGGGTGCAATTTGCTACCAATGTTAAACTGTGCAGTACTTACAAGACAAGTCTAATACCAAAAGATTCTCAAGTCCCTTTTTCAATACCCGTACTGGTGCTGTCATTCTGCGAAGGCCTGCATCTGACAAAGAGTTGTCTTTCAGGAGAAGCCGTTTTACACTGCGGGGATGAGATACAAAGACATAGTTTACAGTTATTATTTTAGATAGTTTTGCAAGATGTCCTAAAACCTTATGCAGGAAGGCTGGGGTCTTCCTGTGCCAACCCTTCCTGCCAACCCTGTCCCAACCACTCTACTTTGTTTAACGTTAGCAAAAAGTAGTAGGAAAGAAACCTGGGTTGGTAGGACTAAGAAATACCTTTATATTGCCCCTGCCGGTTCAAGAACCACTTACTTGACCAGCTATTCCCAGAGCTCCAGGAACAAACCAGTCCTAGAGGCCAAGCCTTTGCTAACACAGACAATAAGGTTCTTTATACACCAAAGCTATTTAAACCAAGGCTGCCAATCTCAGCTCCACTCAAAAATGCTTGGCAAAATAGGGGAAGACAGATTCAGTAAGAGATGATTTTAGGCAAGCAATGAGGTATTACAACAGCGATGAACAAAACTCTGGAAAAAACATATCATTACAACACTCTCCAGAGCACTTCCAAGACAAAATGATGCAAAATGCACCAGAATCCTATAGTAATACAATACCCCCTAATTAGCAGTCATCCTGCCTACTGATTTCCAAAATTTTCTACTTTTCAATCTTCAGTATCAAAGAAAACCTAAAAAAAATTATTCAAAATATTAATTCAGCCTATTGTTTGCAGAAATCTTTATCTGGAATGTTGGTCTGGTTAAAAATTTGGCTGATAAAGTTCCCCTCTTAAAAAAGGAAATAAAAATGTAAAACTGCTTCAAATGCTCGAGACATAGTTCTTACCTGACCAATGGAAATGATAAAGAATCGATTTTAAAACATAAAACTGTAAATTATCTTGCACATTTGTAGGACCTTTTATGATTCCGTATGTGCTTTGGATCGTGTGATTTGTGTACAATAAATTCTGTATTTCGTCTGCAAACTTACACATTGCTGCCTGTGAAAATTTCCTTTAAACTCACATTTTGATTCTTTGAACTGCGTAGTGATAGAAAAAGAAAGTGTCATTTTTAGCTATGCATCAAGAAATCGGTACCTAGACAGAGCCTCTTTGGTGAGGTGTTCCAGCAGTTCATGTTCATCTCCAAGTTTACAACAGGAGAGATCCAAACATGTAAGCTCCCGGAAAGATTTAATTTCTTCTAGCTTTTCTGAGATAACCAGGTATCTGCAAAGAGAAAAGCTATCAGCTTTCAGGCATGTAAGGCAGCACCTATGTTCCTCCACCCATAAGTGTCACAAGTATAATGCAGTTGTTTCTTGTAAGTACCTATGTGAAAATTGACAGAAATCAGCCAGCTGTCCTAACGATCATTTTCTGTGCGGTCTGCACACAAAAAAAGCTCATTTCCCAGTTTTCTCCTTGAACAAATGCCATGATTTTGCTTTGATTCAAAATATTGGATTAACAATTAAGACTTCAACTTGCAAGCATCACAAAGAGGGACTTTTTTACAGATTATTATTGTATTATTTCAGAAAAAAAGCAAAATATTAATTCAATTTTACTGTATATCAACTTCACTGCTCTTCCTTAGTATCTAGGACAAACCCATATTCACCCAGATCTAAAATCTACTTTAAATGGATCAGGATAGCTTGACACAAAACAGCAAAATATTAATTTTTGTACACGTAAATAAAACATTTCACTAGAGATCAAAGTCCTACAGGACACCTGCAGGACCTCAACTAGAGCCATGACTGCACCCCAGGCAGTAGTCACTCAGTGGGTTATTTTTTTAGCTGTGTTGTCGGTTCCCTGATCTGATTCACTCTGCAGCCACGCAAACATCTGTGCTGGAACTATTCAGTAGGAGGTTTAGAGATGGGAACAAACCACTGCATGAGTATGCAGTAATAAGCACGTAGCAGTCACTACCTCACCAGTCTCCCCTGCATTTACATCTTATTGTCTGCCTAGCAAGACAAGCCCAAAATTCACTAATCTCTCCTGAATTTACTTTCTATTCCCCATGGCAAGACGAACCCCGAGGTCATCATCTTCACTGCTGAAATGAGGAGTGCTTATTAATTTAATCCCTCAAGGAACAGCTCTTTGGCCATGGAAATAAGGGGACCTTAATATCCTCCCACTGCATGTACACCTATCAACCTACCCCACCAAACCCCTTTGCCATGCAATTCCGCTATGCAGAAGGCAGTACGTGTAGTCAGAACACAAGACAATTCTTCAGAGATACCACTAGCTCAGGGGCGGGGAGGGATGAAGAAAAGAGTGGGCTCTCTTCAAAATAAGATTAATCAGAAACGCCTTAATATCTTACTTCCTGGATTTCAAAGACTTAATACTTAACACAGCTTTCTGTAGCGGCAAAAGATGCCAGAGGTAACTTAATTTCTGAATCAAGCCCACAAAAAGTACCTGTACTAGAGATAAAAAGGCAGTAGGTTTAAAGGATAAAACAAAGGATAATTGACCTCAGCTCAAACATTCCTACTGTGCTCAAAACACCCTCGGCACTTCAGATGAATATGCCTATACTTTGATTTTGAACTGGATAAACCATCCCTTTTTTAACTGTGCAGATGGAAGATAGACTGGTTATATTACTAGGAAAGATTTCAGCAGGAGCAAGGCTTTAAAAACATAATCCAGTTTTAAGCTTGGCAAGAATCTCTTTTAGTGAAAGACAATGTGGACATGGACAAGATGGAAAACCTGGTGCTAGACTCTAACCAGAACCTCATTAAAGCACATTCAATATGGGGAGAAGAACCACAATGAGCTAAGGTAAAACCTGTCTGACTTCAAAGCCTGTAACTTACCTACAAGACTATTTATTCCTAAGCCTCCAAACTAAAACGGGATAGCAAGCTTATAGTAAATAAATCCAGAGAGTTTGCAAAGCTGTACTTTATCTGTACAATCTGCCAAGTATGTTGAAATGCTTATAAAATTAAGCAATTACAAAAATATCCCATGAAATTCCTGAGAATGCATTAAACACATAGAAGGCTACGGAAGTACTGATTATTATCATTGAAAAATAGTTGCAGGTTTAATCATTCACATAAAATCCTCTGTCAGTTAACATGGATGTATTCTGACATCTGTATTACAATTTGTGTCTTAGAATGGAACCACCAGCTGCACTTGAAGGAAAAGAATGGGACAAAAGCAAGCAGCAAAGTGAGACTAGGTTCAGGTCATTTCATTATAATTAGGTAGTATCATAAGGCCCAAATTTTTTTTTTTAATTATTAAGAGAAAACAATTAAAGGGAAACTTTAAGTATGCTAACAAAAAGCACTAACAGATGACAATATTTGTTACTGAACACACTTACCTATTCCGCAAACATAATGAACACAGCACCAAATTGCCATATGCTTCAGTAAACTTCTGTAGCGCTCTCAGTCCCGTTACAGGTTCTGTGAACTTTTGTCTTGCTTCTGCAGCTGAAAAGAGCTTTTCAGCAATCTGTTCTGGGAAACCAATCAACGAGTCAATGTGATCAACGTTGTCAGAAATGTAACCCAGCACTAGGCTGAAGAGAGACTTGGCCGAGTACCGGAGGTTCCCCTCCTTAGTGTACGTGAAGATGAAATGATCAGTCCTCTGCCTCCTTGCCCTATCGTCCTCCCTGTTCATACAAAGCTCCACCGAAAATCCTCTGGAAAACAGCCTAAAAGGTCTTGGTTTGGGAGTGACATTTTGTATGCCGCCTGCACCCTGATTTACCATGTGCAGCTTCCCATTTTCACGCACATATATGGGCCCAGCATCCAAATGGCTTTCAGAGTGGAGACAGTAAGACATTCCCCTCGTCCAGTTCTGCAAAACAAACCGTAGACAGGTAAGGATTAGCCACAGAGGAAAACGCTGCTCGGGAAATACCCCAAACCCTGGCAGCAATCCTCAAAGCCCCCAGCATGGCCACGTAGCTCTGCAGCGTGAGGACAGCAGGGCTGCGTGGAAGAGGGGTGTGCTGTCTGCCATCAGAGCGCAAACACTGCTCAAAGGGGGAACAGAACCCAGGGCTGGCAGAGAGGTGAAGGGCCTTTGCTCTGTCAGGGCCCTGCCGCTCTGTGCCCGGTGCCCAACAGAAGCCTGGGGCTGGGTCCCGGTCCTGCAGGGGGTTTGGGAGCTGTGTGGGAAGGGTCCCCCACAGTTTGGCCTGGCTCTGCTGCAGGAGGAGGAGGAGGAGGAGGGCAAATGGCTGACTGCAGCAGGGCAATGGAGCCTGCTGGGCGATCGCCCTCCCTGGGAGGGTGGGCAGGAT
>VZRU01019648.1:338628-348895 GCA_013398155.1 Pedionomus torquatus | reverse complement strand
CCCCCGCTTTATTTTATTGCACGTCTGAGAACTGTTTTGATAAAAGACAAAAGCTTTCCTTCCTGGCTGATCGTCGTTAATCAGCTGTTAAACGCGCATCCCTGCACTGATGGTTTGCCTTTGCCAGAGGTCTCATCTGCGGCTGTTAATAATGAGAGACTTATGGTCAGATATTTCACTTTGCGAGGAGGCTTTTTCATGAGCTCTTCTTTCTCATTGCGGGGTGAAGAGGTATAGTATAATTGTGGCTGCTTCGCTCCTGCTTGCTTGAGGTTTTATTAACCTTGACTACTTTGAATCATCTTTTTAGAATCCAGTACAGAAAACTACAGTGAGTGGTGTTAGGAATACGTTGATATCTTTTTTTAAACCATCCCATAGTTTGGTCGTAGTGATGTGTCCTGGGGGTGAAGTGGTTCCCTCTGATGTTTGTAGGAGAGCTGAAGTAGTTTCGGTGACTTTGTGGCATGTCCGAAGTAGGCATGTCCTTAAACCTTTGTCAATGGAAACGACAGGACAAGGGCTAACGGTTTTAAATTGGAAGAGGGAAGATTTAGGTTGGATAATTGGATAAGAAAAGTTGGATAAGAAATTCTCTATTGTGAGAGTGGTGAGGCGCTGGAACAGGCTGCCCAGGGAAGTTGTGGATGCCCCATTCCTGGAAGTGTTTAAGGCCAGGCTGGATGGGGCTTGGAGCAGCCTGGTCTAGTGGGAGGTGTCCCTGCCCATGGCAGGGGGGTTGGAACTCCATGATCTTTAAGGTCCCTTCCAACTCTAACCGTTCTATGATTCTATGATCTCCTCACTTCACGAGTCCTAGTGATCAAATTGACAAGTAGGCTCAAACTCAGTGTTGTTTGCTGCTTAAACCTTAGCTGTACCTTCAGAATAACAGTTGAACTTCTTAAGGCTGATCTGCTGCTGGTTGATGTGCCTGAGTATTGCTCCTGTGTGTTGTGTTTAGCTGTCTGTGTCCTGAGATCTCTTCGATGGAGCCCTGTAGGGTAAAATAAAGGCAGTAGTAAAATGCTAACAATAAATGTCTAAGTCACTTGATGGCATACTCTTGCTGGAAAAGAGATGGTGGTCAAGATCCTTTCTATTATTTTACTTTATTACTACTTCCTGTCTGTGCTCTTCACTAATTCCACCTCTTTTTTCCATTATTTGCTCCTGTTAGTTAATTTTGTGTCTTCTCTATCCACAGCTCTATTTTGTCCCACATCTCCTTTTGTTTTGCTGACTTGAGTGATTTTAAATCCCGTTTGAAAATGTTTGCTTTCTGCAACTGTTAATCACTGGATATTGTTTCTTGTTCTTGTAACCCCAGCATTACTTCTTTGTTGGCATAATTTGTTTCTGAGTAGTCTTTTTTTTTTTGTTGTTCTGTCTCATCGCTGTGTTCTGTTGTCTTCGTGGGGAAGCTAAATTTGCTGTACTTTTCTTTTACTTTTCATTATGCTGAGAAATGTTCCTCATTTCACGAACACCTGCTTGTCTAGTCACGAATGTTTCTGCTGTGACTGGTGCTTGTACAACCCTATGTTGCTTGATTAAGTGTTGGCATTCTCGTGTCACAGCCTTGGACCACTGATCCTCCTCTCATCCCTTGGTGTTAGGGCAGGACGTTTACCCCCAGTTTTATCAATGGGAAGCCAAGATCAAAGCTAGCCTAAGGCATATGGGTGTTCTTTACCAGGAGAAATAATTGAACTCAAGCCAATAGCCTGACTAATATACCATCCACGCTCTCATTGAGAAAGAGCCAGGACTACCCAGCTCAAGCCAGGACTAAGCCAGCTCCAACCCAGACAGGACTCCTGTGTGCATTTCTCTGTGCAGTGGACCACGAGTTCAAGAATGCTCTGTTAGCTTTTCAATACAGCGCGTTTTTTTTTTTTTTTTTTTTTTTTTTTTTTTTTTTTGCCCTGCTCCCTGGCATGGTAAAGGTCAGGAAGCTGGAGTTGAGGAGCTGGAGGCCTTGAAGGAAATGTGAAGTCATCGGTGGAAAACTCCCATGTCTACTAAATGGGAATGCTGACCTCTCTGGTGGTGGTACAAGGGCTTGGGCTGAAATTTAAAGCTGTGATGCTAAGTTGTACCATTTGTGCATTTGGACCAGCTGCAGCAACTCAAGAGGCAGAAAAAACAGCTCAGGGAAACAGTTCAGGGAAGGTGTTCACTCAGCTGTACATCTGGTGTCCAGCCATTCCTGAACTTCCTGGATTCCTGCAGGTCCTGTGTTTGGCCTGAGCATCTGAACAGAGGTGGCTCCATCCTCTAGAGGTGCTTCTTGTTGGAGAGGACAAAGTGGGGTAAGAGTGGGAGTGGTTGTGTATTCACTTCATTTGGCTGCTCTGGGTCCTTGTTTTATTTTTTTTTACTGGTATTACTCAGGGTGCTTTTTTGAAAGGTGCTGGGTAAAAAAAAATGTGTGACTTTTACACTGTTTAGTCCGTTGGGTAGTCTTGTGCGGTTGCAAGAACTTGAAATCCAGCTTGAGTCTAGTGACTCTGCAGCAGGGAGAGAGTCCTGTTTATTTTAAGCTGTCAAAGGCTAATTGTTTCTTAAACAAAGTGCGAGGGAGGCCATTCTATAAATAAGATAAAAAAGTGCACAGCACCTCTCCAAGTGGGGAAGGACTTGTCACATCAGGAGACTTTATTCCTTGAAGAGTTGAATCAGCTCATCAGATTAGTTTTGAAGTGGAAATTTCTAAGCAAAGGCAGTTTTGGAATAGTATTTGCTCACTTGTTAATGCAGAAATTTTCATGTGCTCAGTGGAAACTGAGGAAACCTAAAGGTGAGAGAAAGTTGCAGCTGGGCTATTGAGATCTAGTGTTGGGTCAGATTAATATCTATTAGAACCTTAGTGTGGAATTCTTCTTCTGGTGCAGAGAGGTACCCTCTCCTCTACCATTAGAGCTGCGCACTGCCCCACCACCCCCCTCCTTTGGGATCCACAGCCTGGAATGTCCTGGAGATAGGTGCTTATACTCTTTTTTCCAAAAACTGTGCACAAGCACTGCCTAAAATATGGATACAGGAGGAAGAATTTGGAATGGCACTTCCTCAATTCCTAGACTAAGAGGTCCTTTTTGTTCATGCCTACTTGCCCATGTCCAGGCGAGTGTGCTGAGTGGTGCTCAGCGAAGGCAGAGGTGCTTCTACACATCTTCCTGTGCAGAAAGGGTTTGAGAGTTCCTGGAATAATTAGAATCTAGCGGACCCAAAAGGACCAAAATGGACCCCAAAAAGTTGGGGCACTTCTGTGAACTGGAAGAAACCTGTGCTCCTGTCCTTGGCTCTGAACTATTTTTTCACTTACTATAAACATCTATTACATGTGAGCATGTGAGGGCTCTGCTTTCAGATTTGATCCCTCTTAGTCAGAAGAGGAAACTGAACCTCTCTTCCCTATCTGGGGTTGGTGCTCTCATGTGGGATGGGGGCAGGGAAATTATGCAGCACTGCTCTGAATTCTTCCTTGTGCATCTGTATTTTAAGAGCAGTTATTCTCAGTTTTGGGAAGAAACATACCATAACCACTTATCTCCAGGAGGATATCCCAGGTGGAAAGGAGGCACCTGTGGTTAGTGGTACAAGAGAGGTTTTTAGGGATCAGTGTTCTCCATTGGCTGCTGCAGGTCTTTGGATAATCGAGGTACCAAGACTTGAAGCAGTCCCCTGCCTTTTCTTTTCTCTTTGGCTTTGGGTTTATTCTGGGTTTGTATGCTGCTCGGAGGTGCTGGTGATGACCTAGCTTTTCTGATCTCTGTGAGCTTCTACCCCCCATTCTTATTAAAAAGAAGAACACTTTTGAGTGTATAAACTGATAATCTTGTGATTCAATACAGTAAAGGAGATATGATGGTGGTGAGGCTCTGGAACAGGTTCCCAGAGAAGCTGTGGATGCCCCATCCCTGGAAGTGTTCAAGGCCAGGCTGGATGGGGCTTTGAGCAACCTGGTCTAGTGGGAGGTGTCCCTGCCCATGGCAGGGGGGTTGGAACTTGATGATCTTTGAGGTCCCTTCCAACTCTAACCATTCTATGATTCTATGTTTATGGAAAGGAATTTACATTCATGGGCCATTTTCTGCCTTTTCAAGAAATATTTAAGATATATTTGGTATGAGCTTATAATGGCTTCCCCTTCTACTCCCTTCCCCCCATTTTTGAGCTCTTAGTGTGTTTTAGCTTCTATACAGTTTAAGGATTTATGTCCTGCTAGGAGGTATGTGGCAGAGCTAGGCAATGAATCCAGGTATCTTAAGTCTGAACCTCAAGAGCACCTTCTCTGATATTTTGGCAGTAGATGTTGGAATGTTGGCAATGATACATGTTGGGAATTAGAGCTACTGTTAATCACCTTTTGGTACAAGTTGGGGGAGGGAGAAGGGGGGGGACTATTCATGGTTGGAGAGGTGGGAAAAAAGTAAGTGACGACAACAGCCAGCATCAGCTGTTGGAAACTTTGACAATGGGCCTGTTAGTCGTTATCAGTGGCCTCATTCCTGTCTCACCTCTGTAAACATTCTTTTGTGCCGTAGCAGCTAGAAACCTCATGGAACATAATTAATGGAGCATGCAGCAGGAAAGCTGCCTGCAAGGTAACGTATGGTTGTGAATGTTGAGGAGTGCTGAGACTTCTTTCTAATTAGCAGCCAAAAGTGTGTTGTAGAGTATTCAGAATTGTTTTCTTGAGTTTAGTGATTTGTCCTGAACAACTTGTCTTAATTTGTGGAAGTGCTTGCCAGAACTTTCTCATTTGAAATGAGTATCACAGTTGTATTCAAGCTTCTTTGCTGGGCATTTGTGCATTAGTTGTCTTAGTGAAGTTGGACTTCACATACAGATTGAGTCAGTCATACTTTGGGAAGGAACAAGATTAAGTAGAAAGTGTTTATAGAACAGCATGAATCAGAGTATTCCAAATACAATGAAGGCTGAAACAGACAGATTGGAGAGCTGGGCAGAGAAGAACTAATGAGGTTCAACGGGGACAAGTGTAGGGTCCTGCATCTGGGGAGGAAGAATTCTGGGCACTGATATAGGTTAGGGGTGGAGCTGCTGGAAAGCACTTCTGAGCAGAAGGATCAGGGGGTCCTGGTAAATAGTGAAATATCCATGAGCCAGCAGTGTGTCCCTGTTGCCAAGAGGGCCAATGGAATCCTGGGCTGCACAGGGAAGAGTGTGGCCAGTAGATCGAGGGAGGTCATTCTCCCCCTCCACTCTGCACTCATGAGGCCACAACTGGAATACTGCATCCAGTTCTGGGCTCCCCAGTTCAAGTGAGACAGGGAACTACTGGAGAAGGTCCAGCATAGGGCAACAAAGATGATTAAGGGATTGGAGCACCTGCCTGATGAGGAAAGGCTGAGAGAGCAGGGACTCTTCAGCCTGCAGAAGAGAAGGCTGAGGGGAGACCTTAGTAATGCTTGTAAGTATCTGAAGGGTGGGTTGAAGGAGGATGGAGCTGGACTCTTTTCAGTGGTTCCCAGTGACAGGAGGAGGGGCAACGGGCACAAGCTGGAACGTGGGAAGTTTCATTCAAATATGAGGAAAAAGTTCTTTACAGTGAGTGTGCCAGAGCACTGGAACAGGCTGCCCAGGGAGAGAGTCCCCTTCTCTGGAGACCTTCAAGACCCGCTTGGATGCAGTCCTGAGTAATGTTATCTGGGCAATCCTGCTTTAGCAGGGGAGTTGGACTAGATGATCTCTGGAGGTCCCTTCCAGCTGTCGCAATTCCATGATTCCGTGTCATCTTGGTGGCCACAGGATTGGCGCTAAGAACATGTGCAGTGACTGATGACGCTTAGAACACATGAATGCACCATGAATGCAGTATTTTCATCAGTGCACTTTTTGCACTTTTTTTTTTTTTTAAACTCTTCTCTACTATTTTCTGAAAATGTAAGCTGTGGTTAAGGAACAGAATATAAGTCCTCTAATAGCAAAATTTTTTTTATTGTGCCAGCTGACAAAATGTAATCAGTTAGGACAATATAAAAAGCCTGAAGAAAGTGTGAGAATAAAATAACTAGAATTACAAAACTAGAATTAAAATTTAGTTCTGATACATAAAGAATCAAATAGTACCTCAAAGGGGGGAGGGGAGTTGAATTTCAGTTTTTACATGGGCAAAAGTATTTGTCTATTTTGCTGCCTAGATTTGACAGTTTTGATTGTATGTTTCCTGACCGTTTTTTAAAATACTGTGTAATAATAGTATTTTCAGAAATATGTTCTCTTGGTTGTCTTCCTAATGCAGAAGCACTGGTCTGAATTCTGCAGCTACTTTAAATGTATGCTGATGTATCTGGGAACATAATTTGGTCTATCATATGACATTTTTTGTATTCCTTTTCTGTGATAACTTTCTTAAGCACAAACTATATTATATGAATTATTAAATACCTTCATTGATCTTACAATAAATGCCACATAAGCAGAGATGTAGACATATAAATACAACTCTGTATCTTGCACGCCTTGCAATTGAATACATATATCAAAGCTTATATCCTCTGTAATTATC
The DNA here is from genome assembly GCA_013398155.1 of Pedionomus torquatus. NCBI lineage: Eukaryota > Metazoa > Chordata > Aves > Charadriiformes > Pedionomidae > Pedionomus > Pedionomus torquatus. Next base: position 342,357 of record VZRU01019648.1, on the reverse strand, counting down.
CACTCACATTAGCAATTAGGCACCGCTCCAGCCTTTCCATCTATAATGAACTTACTTTGATGCTTATTTCAACTATTGTAACAACAATGCAGTCTTTAAATAAACAGTGAGACAAAGCACCCTTATGGTCATGCTGTAAGTAATGAGCTCCAGAGGGAGTGCGTTGGTTTCAGAAGTTTTACTTGCGCACAGAGCACGGCTTGGGTGTGAAGGAACGTAGGATTAGATTTAATGACGGTATTATGATTTATGAGACTGTACGCTAAAATGTAATATCCTTCGGTTAAAGAGCTCATTATGCAACAGAAGGGGAGAGAAAAGTGGGGGTAGGGAAAGAACAGATTGATTGAACGTGAAAGTGAGTTTACCCGTAAGCTGTGTGGTAGTAATGGAAGGAAGAGAGGGCTTGGATTTTGAATTGAGGTTTGTCTGTTACAGCTTCTGTAGTTCTCAGCTGGGCTATGGGCACTGTGGGAAGTAGTCAGGAAAGAGAGGGGAGATTGTTTAACTTGCGTGACTTCAAGACTGATTTAACTTCCTTTTACATAATGAGGGGATTAACTAAACACTCTTCATTCAGTTCCTGGACTCACTAGAAATCAAGGTTATCCTATGTTTTACAAGTGCCACAGAGGACAGGGTCATATCACTCTTTGGCTTCCCTGGCTGGGGACAGTACTTCTGAAGAAGGACGTGAACCTTTGCTTGGTTGTCTGTTTTACTGCACGGCGAGGTGTTTGAAACCCACTGCCTGTTGCTGTTGATGGTGCAGGCTGCTGCTGCTGCTGCCAGCCTGAAGCGTGAGCCTGTTTGTTGGGCACTAGCATAAAGCCATGTCCTCTGCACGGGTTGTTAATGCACTTGAAAGTCCGGTTTCTGCTTGCTTTGAAAAGTCTTGCTACTTCTTGTATGAAAGGGAAAGTGGCGAAGTTCGTATGACTTTGATATATTCGATAAGGGATATTTATGGAAAAAAGGAGAAAGGTAAATGAATTGTAGTTCAGGATTTTGCTTTTTTTTCTGTTTAATGTTTTGTCACTTGTTCAGAGATGCATATTTCAATTGTATTAAGAACATAGAAACCCTTATGACTGCTTCTTTTAAACCTTTATTTGTTGTTTGCAAATTTAATTCCATCTAATTACTTGAAACAGTACTTCAAGTAATTCCATAAGTAGATGTGCAGATACTTCCTGATGTAGGTCCTGGTTTCAGCTGTTTATGATGATGGTAAACCTGGACTTCTTGGATCCAGGGCTGAATGTTTTTGTGTGGAAAGTTTAAAGTAAAATGGCATTTCTGAGAACAGGACAAGCAAAAATGCATTGGTTATTCCCATTTTAAAAAAAGGATCTTGCAGCTCTGTGCCAAAAACCTCCCTGAGCTGTAGTGCTGTCTCCAGACCGACTTCTTCTGCATGGAGGGCTTGTCCTTCCCTGTCCATTTATGAAATTTGCCCAGGTTTTGACAGCAGTGAGTTGAGAAAGGATTTCCTTCAGATCCCTAGACCGCAGAGGCTACCTTGGTGCCTGCCTCTTGCTGGAGGGTAGCAGGTTTTACCTGGCAGAGGCAGGTTCTTCTCCCTGCTGGCACTGGCCACCAAGAGGCCCCAACCTGACCTGCAGCGTCGTGGGAGGTGAATCCCAGTTCTCATGACTTCCAGCTTCCTTTCCTGGGGGGCCACAGGACAGCTGCAGTTGGCCAACTGCATTGTGTTCCCTGTCTCTGGAGAAGTAAAATCGATTTCTGTTTTTACTACTTCAGTTCACTTCAAATATGAAACAAACTGAAAACAATAAATTGCATTCTAGCAAGGTAATGGTTTTGATTGCGAAATGGTACCAGAGTTAAAGGAGGAAAAGCAAAAGGCAGAGAAAAAACGAGCTTAAAATGTACTTGTTACATACATCCTGGATTAGGTATCACCAGAGGTTTTGAGGGGCTACTTTGGCTGTGGTAGCCAAATGATTGTGCCAGGACGAGCTGCTTTTCCAACTGTCTGCTTGTCCGCCTGGATCTCTGTCTACCTCTTAGGCTTGTTTGTTTGCCCCCCCCTTTTTTTTTTCTTTTTCTCCCCAAACTGCTGAGTAGAAACAAAACATTGTCAAAGGCATATTGTTTTTAAAACAATTCATATTTATTATTTAATAATAAAGAAAAGAGGTGGTGACCGAGCTTGGGCAGCCTAAAGTCCCTGTGAGCGCTGGGCTGCTCTGTTCTGCAGCGAACCTGAGGACCAGCTACCCCGTCCAGAGTTCCTGCAGCACTGGTTCTTCTGCTGAGGCTTAACTTTTGACTTGGCAAACTACATTAATTGTCATTATAAACTTCGGGCAGATTTTGCAAACCATATCTGTGAGTGTGTTTATTGCCCCCCCTCCTACTGCTCAGTAGCTTGCCTTTGGTGCTTCTGATTTGGGTTCTTTTGCACGAGCAGAAGTGTTTTGGTATTCTGCAACTTGAGATATGCTGCCTATGCTAATGGTGCCCCAGCCCTTGGTTGGCTTCACAAGCATATCGCATTGCCTGAGTGGGGTTTTTCTTGCCATCACTTCCACTGGCTGATGAGCAACCACAGGGTTGCTGAATTGCAGAAAAGAAAACAAGGTGACTGTCTCCTCTGTCCTACCAATGCTCCCTTGCTGGAATAAGAGAGAAGGGAGATGGGTGCAGAGGGATGTGTTGGTGAACGGAGGGTGAGGTGATGGAGGAACCAGCAGAGCAAGGGTGTGTGCGTGTGGAAAGAGGTAGAGGTGGGTGGTGGGACAGAACTGGTGTGCGTGGTCTAACAGACAGCATGGATTAGGTGGGAAGTAGGGCTGAAGAGGAACAGAAGGCGGATGGTTGCTGAGATCTGCAGTCCCCTGCTGACAGAAAATAGTTGTGAAAACTACTGGCAAACTGTCTTTTCAAATTACTCCACGCAGAAGAAAGCAGCTTGTCATTGCTGCTGTTTACTTTGATATTTCAAATGGAGGAGGTCTGTGGTGAAGCTAGTATGGTCTCAGAAAATTGAATATTACAATGGAATAGTTGATATTTTTTCCCGGAATTTTCAGTGTCGTTTAAGAAAATGCATAATGATACTACCTTGTCCAATAGAACATCTGAGTTACAAAGTCAGTTCCTCAGCAAGAAATAGCAGTTTTAAGATTGTCTATGGTGCCTTACGCAATTCTTTGTGTAAAAACACAACAGTTGTTACTGACGTGGTCCCATACTATTGTTTGCAGGTCACGGCTGAGTTGCCAAGTGCATGCAACGTCCAATGCTTTTGTAACAACTAAGCTCATATATAATGAATTGTGGTACTCTGGTAATCTTACACAATAATACATTTTGACTGTTTGATTGAAATGCCCCTTTAGGATATTACTGCCACGTGAATCGAGGCAGGGAGTTGAAATTTATATTAAACTACTTTGCAGAAGGCAGCTAGAAAACCATATCCATGTTTGGTTGTTATCATTTGACACCAAGTTAGTCAAGGTTATTACAGCTCTTCTCCGTACGAAGAATTGATATAAAAACAGTAATAAAGTTGTTGTTCTTTGACCTCTGGCAGATAAAAATCAACGTCATTTAAAAATAATCAACAAACAAACCCTGAAACAAGGCTTTTTATATGAATCTTAAGATGCAGAAACTTTTCATGATCCAGTGCTTGGACGACTTATCTTGATTTTTCTTTCAGAGGCTTGTTTGAATTTTAAACAAGCTTCCCCCCCC
>VZRU01019648.1:325894-338496 GCA_013398155.1 Pedionomus torquatus | reverse complement strand
CCCCCCGCCCCGCCCCTGCACTTGTTATACACAAGTTAATAAATGTTGCCGAGGCAGCTGAAAGCATGCAGTCACAGTGTTGGGAAAATGACTGCTTAAACTCATGGTAGACCCCAAACTTTCACACCTACTGCCCACAGTTAGAAGACAGCAACCTGATTGCTAGGGTTTTTCCTCTTTTCTGGAAAAAGAGGACTGGTATTCCTGTGTGCAGAGCAGAAGCACAGCAAGTACAGGAGTCTCTGAGCTGCCCAACTCTTTGAGTGCCTCCTGAGGGTGCTTTGGATGAAAGCTAGAGGAGCAGCAGGCATAAGCCACCACAGCATCTCCAGCAACCCCTGCAGGGTTTCATTTCACTGTGGGGAAATCTGCCTGGCTCTAGTGTGCATCTGCATCCTGATACCTGTGAAATTTTGTATAGTTTTATCATCTTGAGCAGGTGGAAAATTCAACTAGAGCCTTAGAGAGCAGCTAAGTTGAATGTGGCTAGTACAGTTTTATCTTAAGTCTTGCAATACCTGCCATTATTTGTAAATTCCGCCTCCTAGGGCTCTGAATTTTGGATATCATAGAATGGTTTGGGTTAGAAGGGACTTTAAAGGTCACTTAGTTCCAGCCCCCATTGGAACTGTAATCATCTATTCCAACCCCATGCTCAGTTGCCATTTAAGAAAAAGTGTGTTGCTCTCCCTCATGGGTGTGGGGAGAAGCTTGAAAATAGGAATGTTCACAAACAAAAGGTGTGTAAGGAGTGCCCTGAATTTGGAAGTAATTTTCTTCTGCTATGTTGAAATGGTTTGCAGGTGGGAGTATGACTGACTAATGTAATGTTAGTACTTGAGATTGGAAACAGTGCTTTTTGCATGACCTTGTTGGTGTCGTTTTAAAGTTAGCATTTCTGACGGGCTTGTGAGGGGTTTCAGATAACTGAATCGGTAGTGAGCTTTGTGAAAATATTCTCAGTCAACTTTTAAATCTGGTTAATTGTTCAGAAGCAATAGAGAGGGAAAGACTGCATTTGAACATGTATTGAAAATGCTGAGGGCAAATCTTTGTATATTTGAGTAGTGAAAAATGTTGAAAGACATCACTAAGTCCATTTTTTCCAATCAAAGAAGAAAAGTTTTAAGGCTACCTATAAAGTTTTTTAAAAAATATAAATTCCTTCATTTAAAGAAAAAAATGAACCAAACCCAAACAAACTTTGCTGAGTGAGAAAGGTTAACTGCCTGTTAGTGGTGTTAACTTTGATATATCGTCATATATTGGGCAATTTCTGACTTAGATTATTGCCTTTCGCCAACGTAGACTCAGTTTCAGCTGAATGCACTGTCCCCTCCTTGCCATCTGCCACTCGTGAGGGTGCCAGTCCGTAGACTTCACTCCTGAACTGGAAAAATAGGGCATGGTTTGACTCTACAGGTTGCTGAAAAGTCAGGGTTAAATGAAGAGTTTTGTGGAATTTCATTGTTCTAAAATGAGATTTTTACATCAGGTTTGCTGATGTAAAAATCAGGTAGGATGATGTCTGTAATGCTTCTCTCATTGAAGATAACTTAGTAAAGTCGAGCTCTAAGGTTGAACTGGTTTCATAAGTAAGGAGCTGATGTAATGAATATTTTGGATTTTAGTGTTGCTGTAACAACAGTAACATTGAATACTTCAGCACATGCCAGAAGTTCAAATTTTGAATAAGATAATGAAGTATTTATGTAGATATCTTTTCATATAACCGCTGTCATTGTAGCGTGTTATTTATAGACAGTATTAAGAGTATTAGAATGCAGAGGAAAAAAATCCTTGATGCAGGAAAGAAAAATATCCTTGCCTTTAAATGATAAATGTACAAAATAACATAGAAAATTTAGTTGATATTGAGTTGTTCAGGCTTTTTTTTTTTTTTTTGTTGCTGGGATAATTTATTGGTGTCAGGCTGTAGTTGACTTAATTATACAATATATGTTGTTCTACTCAGAAAAAGTGACTAACAAAATAATGGCAAAGATTCATGGCATTATTTTATGTATAGATGTTCTGAGATGTAGGTCCTACACCTGCAAATTTATAGACTTAGAAACTGCAAATGTCATGAACTTTTAAAAAAAAAAAAAAAAAAATCGAAAAATCAACTGTTGAGGAGTATTCAAAGTACCTGCTTCCCTTGGTAGATTTTCTGGAGTACTGATGGATGGATTAGGGTTAGGTCATGAAACTGTTCAGAGGCAGGCACCTGGCTTTTCCGAGAGGGCACTGCTATGGAAGCTGGGCAGCTACAGGTTTGTTAGAGGTATGCTCAGTTTCTGCTAGCAGTGGCTTCTCTTGCAAAAATGAAACAAGGTCAGGACCTGGCAGGCAGTAAGTTCTGTCTGTATTAACTTTTGTAGTTGAACAGGTTTTTCTGCCACTGGATGTAAGGACTAATTACTGAATTTATTCCACCCCCCGCCCTCCCCCATGTAATATTTAGGATACAGTAAAAACATTAAATGTAAAGTTCTGCTATAACACCTCATTTGCAGCAATACTATGCATTTGGCTGGTGGAGTCAAAAGCCCAGTTTGTGGGAGCGTTTCATCTGGTCCACTTCCTTTCTATGGCAGGTTAAACTGTCTACTGTGATTAGGCTGCTCTTAATAGAATCATATTACCTGAGTAGAGCTGGAAGTGGGACAGTGCTGGTTTCAGTTTTCAACCATGGATCTGCAGTGTATTTAAAGGGAATTACTGTGATAAGGGGTGGTACACAAGCAGAGGAGTGACTTACACGAGGTTGTTAACAAATTGTGGAACATAACCAAAATCTCCAAGTTCTGGGTCAGCGCTCTTTTTAGAAATGTTTATCTAGCAAGATGTCCAATGCTAAGTTGCATAAATTATTTAAGATATTGGCTTATCTCATGGTAAGCCTTGGGAGTAAGCCAGCTGTGACAAAACTAGTTTTTTTATTACAACCTCCGTGTGCCAAACGTTTTTTAAGTATATATGTAAAGATGCAGAATGAGCTTTATGAAAAAGCCTATGCTATGAAGAGTTTCACACCTGCTGGCATATTGTGATGCCCATATCTTGAGTGGAACCTCATTGACACAGATAAGAGTAATTAGTGTTCCTCATTTGTAATGGAGGTGTGAGAAAAATCCCTTTGACTTTCTGTGAGCAGATAGCTGAACTGTATTACTCAAGAAGCTTCTTAGAAAGAAATTCAGCATTGACAGGGCAAGCTATACAGGCCTATGTGAGTATGAGTACAGAGAATGTAGGACAAAAACTTAGTCACAAGCAGAGAAAGCCTGCTACGTTGGCCCATGGAAAATAAAAATGAGAGTGTGCTACTGACCAGTGTTCTCTCTGAAAGCTGTAATCAAAGAAACTCATGCTGTTTGATTTCTCTTCCCTCCAGTAAAACAATAATTTTATTTATAAATTCTGAATTAATGATCAAGAAAGTACCTGACACCATCTCATACTTTATGGTGGAAACAGCCCTTACGTCTCCCAAACTGAAGTCATTGCTTGTGACTAATGATAACCTGGTATCATGAGATGGATCCAGCTTCCAAAATGGAAATTTGTGACTGGTGTTCTTGTCTCAAAAGAGACCAGAGAGAATTGATATAATTTCTAATACAAGAACTGGAAGCCTTGCAGATAGAGTTAAAACAAGAGTGCCATCTGGAAAAAAACAAACAAAAAACCCCCAATAACAACAAAAACAAACAAACAAAAAACCAAAATCAAGAACTGGGTGCATCAGAAACACTCAAAGAGGTTTCATAGTAAACACATTGAATGATGATTTACAGATGAAAGTGAAAACTTTTATGGGCAGCAATTAAAAGCTGTCTGGACCAGTTTGGAAAATGTGCAGGGAATATACCCACTTGCAAACAGCAAGGTGGGTCAAAGGGATAGCAAAAAAATATATTTGCTGTGGTTCTTATCTGGTTTTCCACAAAATATAGATGAGGAAAGCTTGGGATTGCTTTATATTTGAGCCTCAGCAAAGACTTGACTTCAGAAATGATCTTTCTGATCCCTTTTAATTAACATAGTAACTAGTCACCCAAGTGTGGAAACCTGGGTATAAGGGAGACAAAGGAGAGTTTAGGACTTGACAAAGTATGATTAAAATTTCTGAGCTTCCTGGGGACAACTCCTGTTAGTGCTTAAATTTTTAGATGTTTTCACAATAATTTATCTAAGAAATAAGCACACAGTCAGGACAGACTATACTGAGGCACCTTGAGAATAGCTTGCCTATCCTCAAGCTTGCCTATTCCTACATGATTGTAGGAATTAATAGGGCTATGCTTTCACAGGTGTTCACAGATCTAGGAGCAGCAGGGTGACCTTGACACTTCATTTAAATGAACTCTCTGGAGGCTGGTTGTAGATATTACCGTAGGCAGAAGATGAAAGGAGTACTTCATGGAATGATTGCCGAAAAGAGATCAGTTTTTCTTTCCTCCTCGCAACCTGCAAAACCTCTAGAATCATCCATTTGAAGAATGTATTGTTCCTGGAATGGACTTCAGAACCGCCGAAAGCTTTCTTTGGGAAGATAACTGCCTCTTGCAATCATCTTAAAGGGTGGCATCCGCTCAGTGTGGCAAGTGGATTTCTGATCACATCAGGCAAGACTGGAGTTTAGAAATGAGATAGAAGATAGGAGTTTGTATTCATTCATTTGAAATTGTATCGTGGCCTNGGGGGGGCTGCAAGATTGCCCCTGCTGATTTGAAAAAAAAGTATGATTTGGTGAAGCGTAAGCAGGATGTGGAAAATGGCACAGGAAACGTGGTGTTTACAAGACAGATAAGAGAGCACCCCAGTGCAAAAATATCTTGTTGGGGCATCAATGGAGTGTGTTGCTGAAGTTTTTTTTTCTGCCAGAGAATTGATAGTAATGGCTGTCCATTAAGGGAGTCATGGCTTACTGCACGAAATTGTGTGATGTTTTTGAAGTCAGGCACCAAAGGACGCTAGAACTAGAAGAGCCTTTTGCTGAATGATTTTTGTAGCTTTAGAGGCAAGTGTAAGCTGTCTGTGGATCAAAGGAAAATGTTAAATTAAAAGTATTTCACTAAGCCTTTGAGCCTTAAGGCTTTCATAAAAGATGCACTGTCACAGTGTGCCCATAGTCTGATGGGTGTGGTAGAAAGGGTCATTATACACTCATACTTCCAACTGCCTTATTTGTTAAACTCAAGGAAATTAGGGCACTCTGTCCTTTGAGGGACTTAAAACAGGAGTGGATGAGAACATGAATTATACTCCAAAAGTTATTTTGTTTCAAGATTAAGCCATTCTCTTTATAATAAAGAAATTCTGGGGTGATGTGGACTCTGCAGAAGATCAAACACTAAACTGGAAAAGCTCGTTCAAGCCCGTTTAAACAGGAACATCTCTTGGACACATTTTTACGGGAAAGCCTGTGGAGTCCAGGAATTGTCTGCATGTGAGTGACACAATGAATCAAGGAGAATTCAGCCTCAATTGTACTTTGTATCTCTTTTTTTAGTATAGTTTCAGATGCAGATGTTATAGTAGTTTAGTTTGTAGTGACAAGTGCATGGACTAAGGAGGTAGACCAAGTTCATGTATAGATTAAAGAATGAAAATTTTTGGTTATCTGGAGCAAAAGAAAGCTTTTTTTTCAGTAGCTGCTTTTCATCTATTATCTTGGTTTAGGAGAGGTCATACAAGGACTAGAGGCATCTTACCCCTTTACCCCAGAAGGACTGAAAACATCTTGTCATCTGTTCTTTCGTGGAGTCACGGAATTGTCAGAGTTGGAAGGGACCTCTAGAGATTGTCTAGTTCAACTCCCCTGCTAAAGCAGGATTGCCCAGAGAACATTACTCAGGACTGCATCCAAGCAGGTCTTGAAGGTCTCCAGAGAAGGGGATTCCACAACCTCCCTGGGCAGCCTGTTCCAGTGCTCTGGCACCCTCATGTAAACAAGCTTTTCCTCATATTTGAATGAAACTTCCCATGTTCCAGCTTGTGCCCATTGCCCCTCCTCCTTTCACTGGGAACCACTGAAAAGAGCCCAGCTCCATCCTCCTTCAACCCACCCTTCAGATACTTACAAGCATTACTAAGGTCTCCCCTCAGCCTTCTCTTCTGCAGGCTGAAGAGTCCCTGCTCTCTCAGCCTTTCCTCATCAGGCAGGTGCTCCAATCCCTCCATCATCTTTGTTGCCCTATGCTAGACTTTCTCCAGTAGTTCCCTGTCTCACTTGAACTGGGGAGCCCAGATCTGGATGTAGTATTCCAGTTGTGGCCTCATGAGTGCAGAGTAGAGGGGGAGAATGACCTTCCCTATGCAGCCCAGGGTTCCATTTGTCCTCTTGGCCACAAGGGCAAATTGCTTGTTCACAGATAGGACTGAACTGATTGGTAGATAGTAAACTCTGAGGCTACCAAAACCAAATACTGTGTTCCCAGACTTGCCTGGTTGATGAAATGCCTTTGAATACTGTCAGAGTGGTCTCTGGACCTTGGCCGTGGGTATCTATGTTGGGGGATGATCTTACCTGTTGAAGGAGTTTTGGAATTTCTGTGTTTTGGCTGGCATTGCTCAAGAACAGGATGTTCTTGTGATGTTGTGATTCTATGTGATGGTTGTTTGAGGGATCAGATCTGAGTGCTTGTTTTCTAAGTACTGATGTTGTTTTCTGTGTACTGATGAAGATACATTATTTCTACTTAAAAATGGCCGTAGTTTTTTCTTGCTGACTTTTGCAGCCAGAAGGAATCTGTTTTGTAAGCTCAACCTGAAATATCTTTCATGAGTTCTCAGTCCTTCTCTATATAAAATGCGACTTAATTTTTCTGAGTGAAATGAGGTAGAGTCTAGTTGAAGAGGAGAAGAGGGAGGATGGTGTTCCTATGTATTCAATGAAGTATGTTGGTTTCTTCCTCTGTGTGATGTTTGGTCCAGGTCTCTGGGCTATGCAGCCTGAGGTGGTTCCCTATGGCTCCCTGTTTCCAGTATTTAATCTACTGTGCCAGTTGTGGAGTAACAAGAAGCTTATTTTTTATCTGTTACTGAGCTTCAGCATCCTGACAGAGCAGTTTGTGCTGTCACTGGCATGCTTCAGGGTGTTATTTTGCGCCACTGCTTCTGCCAAAGCACTTGCAGTTTGTGTGGTTGGTGGGAGAATGTTGAAGGGGAAATTGGAGAAGTAGGGGGTCACGCAACCCAAACAGTAGATAACAAGTGATTATCTTTTATCACTGATGAGTTGACCTTGTTATGCACAGTTTCTGCTTCTAGGCTAGTTTGAAAAATTGAGTCTGAGTCTCAGGATGCCATCTGTTAGTTTGCAAGAAGGAGAACATACTCTGGTCTTTGCCCAGATTAGGGATTAATTTTAGGAGGGTGATGACTCCTGCACTACCTAGTCCCTAGATTGAAGGTAGGATCTTTTGGGATAGACAGGGCATGTGAAGGGACTGGAAGATGCTTACAGGTTCTTTGTAATGACATAGATGTAAATGAGATCCTCTGTAAATGCTGAACTCTCCAAGGAGGAACAATGGACAGGACTTCAACGTTGTTCCAGCTAGCTAGTGGCTTTGTCTTCCAGAAAGGATGGATTTTCTTTTTAAGAAAGCTGGCACCTGAGTGGCTGGATGAATTTCTGCAGAAATCTTCTGAAGTAGATACAACTGCTTTCAAGTGGGTCTTAGCTAGAGAGGGTTGCTGAGGAGCACTGGGAAGTCATATTTTACTTCTGCCAGCTTTGTTCCCATGTGTTGAGAGGAGGGAAAGTGGGATATTTGTGCCATCCCTCGCAGGTGGTGAATTGCTGGTCAAGTGTTTTCGGGACTCTGCATTGCCAGAGTAAGTCAGCAGAGAATATGATCCAAATGCCATCTGAAAGTCTGATGGCTATAACAAGATCTGTACAAAGTTAGTTGGCAGGAACTTAAATGCAACTTTGAGTATAAGTGCTGTGACACTTTTTTTGAATTTCAGAATGATGAGTTAGATACAAGTTTTTATTTTGTATTAACATAGAGACTTGTATACAAACAAATACCTATTTTTGGTGTTTATTTCCTAGAAAAAAAATAAACTTTAAAGCTAAAATGTGGGAAAATATGTTCAATAACCTCTTCAGATTAAGAACTGGAAAGAAAGAAACAATGAAGGCTCAAAATTAGTTGCAGCTCATGCAATTGTCAGGATAAAGCTGCAGACCAAGCAGATGAACTGCACATTGTGAGGTGTGGGAACAATTGTACTCCTTTATAAGTCATCAGAGTAGCAAGCAGCAGCATAAATGCAGTGGAATAAATCTTTGTCTCAGATTTCCATTTTTCTAAGAAAGATTATCCATTTAGGTTGAATGAATATCTGTTTATATTTTAATGGATCACAGGAGAGCAGTTATATTCTGGTGCCTTATTTAGGGCACTATATTGAGGGAAGAATTTATATGTAACTAAACTGTGGTAGCAGAGGTGATCATGCCTTTTGACTCGGTGAATAGTTTCTCAAACCACTGAGGCTGTGGATATACATTTACTCTGCAAGCTATTTTTTATCAGTGGCTGCACATCACTGTTCACCAACAAAACATTTTATGTGAGTGCTTCTTAGTTCTCTCTAAGCAATATGAGTTCATATACTTAAACAATTTAGTAGATGATTTATTTGTGCTAATGGAGTTGATTGTTGCTTAGAGACACTCAGGCTCTGGAAGGTTGTAACATGAAATGAACCAACTAGCCCAATGTTTACTTTTGCTCTTTCCTGCATTTAGGTCAACTTAGTCCTTTTGTTGAATGTTGTGATCTATGAGTCTTGTAACTCAAGCCTTAGACATTACCTAAACCAATACTGTTTCATTTCCACCTGCCAAATTAAATAGAGTTCTGCATCAGAGACCTACTTGGGGCAAGACTGGCACCTACGATTTCCAATCAGAGAAAAAGCTTGAGAACAGCATGTCTCTCTTAGCAGGAGGTCAGACCTTCTGCCACTTGGGTTGAAGCATCTCAGTGTCCTCTTAAACGGAAGTGTTAATCAAAATATAGCTGACTAATTGTTTATGTGAGTAGATGAGATTATGCCACACAATGTGGTGCTGTTTGACTTGGAGAAAGAACTGTGGAACCGTATACAAAGCTGTGCCACAGAGATAGTCAATTTGTTTTTTGATTAGGTAATAAAATATGGAAAGATGATAAAAATGGACCTGATTTTTTGGGTGGGGTGGTGTGCTATCTTTTCAGATCAGCTTATAGCTGAGTCATATTATTTACTGTGCACAAATGAATAAGGAATCGTAGCTAAGGCAGTGAGCAGTCTTTTAATTAAGGTGGCGGGTTCACTTCTTGCGCTAACAGGTAGAGCAGACAAGAGGGCTTGTGGAGTGATAAGGAAAAGGCTAGAATGGCTTTACTCTGCTGAATATGATTGCGCAATGTTAGATTGACTCTAGCAGAACTTCTTAACTGGGTGTTGTGTATACCAATTAGTTTGTTTAACCTGAAACAAAATGTGAACTTTGGTATGCTTTTTTGTGTGTCCAGGTTCTCTTTGCAGGGAAACTGTCCAGTAGCAAGGTAGCCTTGCTGTTACAGTCAAAGTCACTATGGGAACCAGGGCAGACTGGTTATAAACCTCAGGATCACAGGCTTGCCTGTAATTGCAATTAAGGCTATACACTGACACAAGGAGATGGAATACTTTCAATACCCTGAAAGGTGGATTGTGTTCTTCCTGGGAAAGGCTACTAAAACGTATCCTATTTTTTTTTCCCATGAAAAAAATAAAAAGGAGTAGCCTGAGAGAGTTGATGGCTCTAAAGAGGGAAGCAGGTAGCTGCCTCTGTGGTCCCCACCACACTCGTTGAGAGTTGGTCAAGCAGGAGTAAGTAAACTCTGTAACCCACCATGCTTTCACCTTGCTTCAGTGCCTTGTGGTAGCTGCATGGTGGTTTTCAAAACAGGTGCTTTCTTTTCTCCCATCACCCCTCCTATTTTTACCTGCCCTCACTCCAGCAGGTGCAGGACTCTTGTCCCCTTGAGCTTCTACTCTTCCAGAGGCCTCGGAGCTCTGTCCCACTGCTGTCCCACTGCCGTCCCACTGCCTACCTTTCTCACGTTTCGGATTTTGTCCCTTCCTCACCCACCTGTTAGTTGAGGTTTTGGGCATCCATGGTCACTGTAAACAGCTTGCTGTAGCACGGCAAGCAATTCCTCACAAGTTGTAGTTGGGGCTCTGCTCTGGGTGCAGAAGAGCTGACCCTGAGGTCATCCTGTCAGCCAGTGCTCAGCACTGCTTGTGATGGGTCCAATGTTGTGACGGGTCTCAGTCATGAATGGAGAAAGGGAAATATTTGCTTTGGGTTTTTTTCCCCTCCATGTATACAATGAAAGGAAGCACTGCAATAAACGGAGTGAGGTAAAAAAGCTTTCCCAGCACATTACCTTGTAACGCTTCTTCATCCTGTTTCTTTGCTTCCAGTCCCACTCAGGCTGGTGCCGGCTGTTGGGAGGTGCTGGGGAGGGTCACATCCAGTGTCTATCCCACCAACAGCCTGCTGTTGCCCCTGCCAGCCCCCCAGAGCCAGGCTTTCCTCAGGCAGCGAGGCTGGGGAAACCTCACTTAGTTCTGTAGGCTGCAGTTGCAGTGAAGCGTGGTGGAGAATAGTGGAGAGGGGCTTTGCTCTCTCAACTGGAGGAGAGGGGGACTGCCTGGAAGCCTGACTTTGTCCTGTCCAGGGAAGGAACAGCACCCTTCCCATTGTTTCGGGCAAAGGAAGGGAAGGTCTTGCCTCCCTTGAGTGTGCTGGAGCTGGTGTAGAGCAGGGCTGTTTCATTGCTGACATGGGAAAAGTAATAATAAAGTGTCCAGAAGTGAAGTAAAACACAAAGGGGGCTGGGGGGTGGAGAGAGGAAATACTTGGAGATGTCTGCAGTGCTTCCTGTTTGCTTCTGAAAATTATGAGTCAGATACCCCACAAACAGGAGAGAGGAGTTTGAAAAATGGTGAGATTTAAAAAACAAAAAGGTAATCATGCATGCATTCATTCTCTTGGTCTTCTGGATTTTGAGCTTTCAGAGCTGGAGGCCATTATTCACATTTTTCTGGGCAGCGGTGACAGCAAGGACCACACGCTCTTTTCCTCTTCAATGGAAGTAGGTGTTTTTAAAGTATGTATTCATACAGCATCAGGAAGTAGGCCAATAGAAAAGATACCAAATATCACAAGATTTGGAATAATATACGTGTTGCCATCACAGTTGTTCTAGAGTTGATTGTTTTGACTTGAAAAACCTTTGCAACACGACTTAGTTAGGACCCTCAAACCGGTCAGCCTTTGCTTTGCGAGATACGTGCTTTGGCACGGGGTGGCCAAGGTGCTTTGTGGGTGTCTGGATTGTGTCTGAGAATAACAGTGCTTTCCACTCACTGATCCAGAAGGAGGATCCATGCTCCTTTTCCATAGGTAAAGCACAGTTTGCATCATTAAAACCCACAGATTTTATGGAATTGTAACAGGAGCAGTAAGTATGTGTACTGTGATACTGCACTTAAAGGAAAAATGAAGTGGTTGCCATTTTTCCACTGTATCACTGAAGTGCAGGCCTTTCTAGAATGTGTGATTTGTTTCTCTGCCAGTTAATTCCCACTAAGCGTACGTAAGTGATAAAGTACTCCTGCTCTCCAAATAGAAAGCGATTACTTGGAGGCATTTTTACTCTGTTAGGGTGTTGGGATAAACTGTATGAGGAGACCTGGAGAGCATTTCCTTCAGCTGAAAAGAATGCTGCAGAACTGGAGGGCCTTCATGTAACAGGCCGTTTTCTTCATAACAGAGCTTGTTGTTAAGACACACCTTAGTGGGTGATATAACATTTGGATGACTGACAGCGCAGCCCTGAGAGTCAGCTCTCACTGGTGTTCAGCAGAGTTGTTAACTCTGGTATTTACACCATGATTAAAAAAGCCCCCTCATCGCAGTTCAGCATCACGTTGTCAGTACTGAGAGCGCAAGTGGAAGCACTTGGTGAAGGATGAGACCGTTTTCAAAAGACTTTCTGCCGTGCTTGCATTAATAAATAAACACGTGCTCACATGGGGAGGTGATGGTCTGCACCAGCAGACTGCTGAGGGTGTTTTCTGTTTTCATTTTGGCACTAATTCTGTCCCCAGACTCTGTGCAGGGATGGTGCTGAAAACTCCTCCTGGATCATGCAGCTGCCCTGGCTTGAATGCTGAGGGTTGCTGAGGCAGACGTGGGTTTTTCCCTGCCGCTTGATCTCTGACCCTTGGGAACGTTCTTGGGCATGTTAAATTTGCTGGTTCTGAGTATAGCCTTACTGTGTTAACATCAGAGGGAACACCAAGCTGCACTGTGGTCACTTTGAGACAGGTCTGAAGCACTTTTGAGGTTTGAACCTGGGCTTCATCAAAAGAAGCATGACGAGCAGGTCATAGGAGGTGATTCTCTCCCTCTATGTTTGTGAGACCCAACCTGGAGTACTGTGTCCAGCTCTAGAGTCCTCAACATAGAAAGGACATGGACCTGTGGGAATGGGTCCAGTGGAGGGCCACGAAGATGGTCAGAGGGCTGGAGC
>VZRU01019648.1:314039-325739 GCA_013398155.1 Pedionomus torquatus | reverse complement strand
TTCAGCCTGGAGAAGAGAAGGCTCCGGGGAGATCTTCTAGCAGCCTGCCAATATCTGAAGGGAGCCTGCAGGAGAGCAGGAGGGGAAGTGTTGTGACAGGACAAGAGGTAACGGTTTTAAATTGGAAGAGGGGACATTTAGATTAGATCTTAGGAAGAACTTCTTTACTGTGAGGGTGGTGAGGCAGTGCAACAGGTTGACCAGAGAAGTTTTGGATGCCCCATCCCTGGAAGTGTTGAAGGCCAGGCTGGATGGGGCTTTGAGCAGCCTGGTCTAGTGGGAGGTGTCCCTGCCCTTGGCAGAGGGGTTGGAACTCGATGAGCTTTAAGGTCCCTTCCAACTCTGACCATTCTGTGATTCTATGATTACAGCACTTTCCCTTTTAAAGATGCTAGCTATGAATGATTCACACAACTAGCACATCAGTGCTCTTCTTCCACCATTACCTTCATGCCCTTCGACCTGCACAGAAGCTACAGTTTTTGCCATCTTATTTATGGCTGCTCTTCTGCTTCCTAATTCCTTTCCCCATGGAAGGAGTGTTCCCGAGCATTTCCTCTTCCAGTTACTTCTTGGTACTGGTGCACGTAACTCTCCTAAGCGAGCGTGTACAGGTCGGGTGTAGGTGTGGCAAAAGGCTCCCAGCTACTGGGAAAGCAGCTCTGAGAGCATGTGGAACAGCTCCTAAAGTGATCTGTCTCAAGGAACTGCCTCTGCTTAGTTTAAAAGCAAGTAAATAGTGTCTCTGTAGTTTTTCAGCTGGTTTTTGTTTGGGGGGTGTTTTTTAACTTGTTGCAGAAGAAACAGAAGAGCAAAGAGAATATGCAAAAATGCCTCACCCAGCTGCAGAAATTTGGAAACATTTATCATTGCAAAATGAAAATAAAAAAAAAAAACTTGAGAGAATTGGAATGTGTGTTGATGTCAAGTGGTCTCTTATCTTTTAATAACTGTGCATAATTCTCATCACCACCAATGAATACAGGACATGTATCATAGAGTGAGCAGACCCCGCTCAGTGAATTCCTGCAAACCAAGCCATTGTCCCTGGCGGTGGAAGTAAACGCTGAGACCAGCAGCAGGATTTTGGGAGCTGATTGTATGAGCTTGATGGTGGTTATGCTGTTAAACCTGCTTTTATCTGAAAGCAAAACCAATCAGCGGTGTAGTTCAAGTGCTACATTAACAAGAAGGTGGCTGGGGAACATTCATGTTCCCGCTGTAAAGCCTTGGTTTGTCCTCAGTGCCAGGACACAGCATGCCATGAAGAAGGGGGTCACAGCTAGTGGGGGCCCAAGTCCTGCTGCACGGTCGTGGTGGCACAATAGGATTGTCAGCATTGAAGACACCCTCTGGGGCAGCTAAAGGAAAGTATGCTAAAGAAAGAATACAAAAAACACTGGGTCAGATGCTTAGTTGCTGTTGCAAAATGCTTTTTGATTAACTTCAGTGGAATTACCCATGTTCGTGCGAGCCTCGGGGCTTGTCATCATTTGAAGGCCTCTGGAATGAGGCAGGTCCTTTCTTCATTTGGTTTCCTGACATATAACAGAGTTTGTAATTCAGAGTGTTTCAGTATCTATATTATCTAAAGAAAGGGTATTATTTTTAACTTTAGCAAAATGTTAGGCACATAAATTTTGCCATTGCTGTGTGAAATAAACACTACAAAATGTGTAAAATGTCAGCATTTTGATTAAGATACGTTTTCCACGTACGTTTTTATATAATGTGACATCAGTTGGTCTGCCAGATGATTACTGTTTATGTTACAAAATGGAGAAAGAACTTGGTTTGATTTCCAGGATCTAGATTCCAAGTCATGTTTGCAGGATTGATAATTTGTGCATATGTATTTGTGTATGTATGTGTTTGTCTATATGTGTGTATATATATATCATTGTCCTAGACATTTTTGAGGTTCATTAGAGACCTCACAGTAGCATTGGAGGCTGGTTTGTCTACTTCAACAACAATATTTTACATAATGCCATTTCAGCCAAATGTAAATACTCTACTTTTGCTTATGTTTCCTTTATACAGTAAGTGTTACTGCTTTAATGCATAGGTGTGAATGCATTCATTACCATTTTTGGTGATGAAGTCACTTTTTTGATGACTGGACAGATACTGGTATTTCTCAACAGTATTTTTCTGGCTAAACTTTTCCCTTTGATTTCATTAAGTTGTGTTAACAGTTGCAAATTCAGCCTTTCCGATTCCTTTCATTAGCATACCGTTCTTCAAAACAATCCTATCAAGTAGGTGTTCACAAATATTTCCAATGGAGCTATACAACGCTGGGCAAAAAGCACAGATTCTTCTGGTACAAGCTGATTGTAGAACTTCTTTTGATTGTGATTATTTTCCCTCTGCTGCTATAGCTTTGTTTTGCTGTCTCTACCCTGCAATGAGTTGTATGCGTCTGCTTGATTCTGAGACCAGTGATGCTATTAATAGGACCTCTTTTCTGAAGTCACTATGTACCAATCTGATAGACAGAGTTCACTAACCAGTCCCTAAAATTAATGTAAAGACGCAGGCTTGCATAGTCCTGAAAATCCTATTTTTAGTTAGCAGCAGTCAGTGTTTCTAACACGTTATGCCAATACATGTAGTCATTCTACTTCATCTATTCTTTTTCACATTGACAGAAGTGAGTGGCAGACCTGTTATGGGTAGCTGTAAGGTCTAAGCAAGTGGAGTTGAACTTACGTGTTTATTTGTGATTTTCTGATTTACTTCTAAGTAAGCATCATGTTTATGTTGGGGCAAATTGTAGACTTATTACAGTATTTGCGTACCAAATGTAGCTAGTTGGAGTAAGGATTAAGATGAAGAGCTGCAGAAGTTAGATTGTACTTAAAAGCTTTGATGAAGGACACCTCAGATGCTCCTGAAATAAAGGGAATATTTGGAGAATGTCATGGACATTTGTGGCCATCCTGAAGAATAGCTTCAGTTGAGTACTGTGTGTGGGGTAATACTTCAAATAGACTCTTGAACAGATGATGAGTAGATGATATTTGTTGCATCTTAATGTATGATTACGTGCTCAAAGAACTACAATACTTTAACACATATGTCCACTTCTACAACACCTCATTTTTTAAAGGCTTGTCTTGAAATGATCAATTTTCCAGTTTTAACAAAATTGTAATGATCATTATACCTTTCTTTATCTTCTTAATTTTGTGTGCCATTAACTAAAACAGTCCTTCGCAACTGTGTTCTTGAGCAATAGTTGAGTGACCTTAATTGAAACCAAGGGAAGGTTTTTCTCTGTTGTTCCACTATACCTCAGTGGCTGGAATCTTTTGAGACAAAGTGCATCAGCATAAAGATCCTCCCCCTTGAACCTTGAATGTATACTCTGGGTCATGCTGGCTAAGTATATATTTAAAAAAAATAAAAGGACTTTGCAAACTTCAATAGATACGTATTCTTTGTGCCCTGTGTATAGACATATTAACATAATATTTTTCTCTGGTTGTTGGCAACCTGGCAGTGAATGTGCAGCGTTAGTGGTCTTGTTTTGCTGAGGAGTGCACAGAAGGAAGGTGGATGGGGACAGGAGGAATATTTCAGCTGCATCCGCCTTGGGTTTCTTATTTGCGTCTCAGCCAGGCACAAGAAAAATTGCCAGGCGTTGAAGTTGGGGTAGGAGGAAAACCTTGTCGAACACTGGTACTTGCATCTTGAGATCATTGGAGGGTTTCACTTAACATGTTTTTCCAAAGCATAGTCACCTCAAAGTTACACAAGTAGCAAATAGACAAGGGAGAAAGGAAGGCCACCTCTAGAGGATGCTTCCTCCTTCTGTTTTACACATCTGCCCTAAAGTAGGTTGTTATTGCCCTCTGGAGGTGCCTGTCTCTCAGTCTGGAGCGAAAAAGGATCTCAGATGATGGATTTTAGCTAGATACTCTGTGCTTACTTGGCTGAGCTGCAGCCACTAGAATGCCATGTTCCACCCTGTCTCCAGGCAAGATTGGTTTGGCAGTGGTGAGCTTGCTGGTGGTGGTGGTCTCTCTCCATTTGAAGAGTCTCCTGTGTGGCTGGGCACTGGGTACCGCCACCACTTCGTAATTAAACACCACCTCACCCCCAAGTACGTTTCAGGGAAGGTAAGATCATTGGGGTTAAACCTTGGCCTCAGAAACATCAGTGGAAATTTTGCCAAATTATCTTGGCTAATTGAGAGGGATTTCTCTCCTCTCTCAGATGAGCCAGGATTTCACCCAATAAAGAAAATGTTAATAATGGAAAAATTGTCTGATCTCCCAGGTGATGCATATTGTTAGTGGGTCTATGTTCTGCAAGCCACTACAGCTTTCAGAAAGCTTTCCAATACTTATTTTCTCCATTCCATTTCTTAGCTCTGAAAGAATGTCTCAATACAAATTTAATCCAAAAGGATATGTTTTCCTGTGCAAGATTTTCTTCTATTGAATGCTGCTAGGCTATCACAACATCCTTGTATGATAGTTTTACTTTTCAGATTTGGAAGAAAAAAAAGAAGGAAGAAATCAGACATTTCCTTGGGAATGTAATTTGGTTTTCAAAGGTACTGAGACAGATTGAAGCCAAAACAAGTCCAGGAGCAGAGCACCAGCTTTTTTGAGAAGCATAGCAGGAGTTTGTGTGACTGGGGAATGAGCTGGGTGGGGTGGGCTTCACATTGCCCCTTCCCAAGTTCCCTTTTGACAGCAGAAAATAGGTATGCTTGACACCACCAAAAAGCGACTTAATGCATATTGTATTGATGTGAGGATCTTGAACTGCTGTGTGAATGTTTACTTACTTGGCAAAAATTAATATGCACAAGCTACATTGGTACCATTTTCCCCGTGCATAAATGACTTGCCTATTATACAGGCCAAGAAAATTGCAAAAATTGAGACTAAATCATAGAATGGTTAGAGTTGGAAGGGACCTTCATGATCATCAAGTTCCAACCCCCCTGCCATGGGCAGGGACACCTCCCACTAGACCAGGTTGCTCAAAGCCCCATCCAGCCTGGCCTTCAACACTCTCAGGGAAAAGCTTCATGTTTTCTCCCCTCCACTGTAATCTCCAAATAATGCTTTATTCTATTGCAATCATGTGTTTTGCCTCTATTCTTAAATGTATTTTAATTTGCACATTTTAAATGTAACTGTAACTATAAAACAGATAAACAAATTGTACATTAACAGGTTGCTAAGCTTTTACATGGATAAAGCATGACTGGATAGAATGCAAGACAAAGGAATAATAAAGAGATGTTCAGGATTTATAGCTGGATTACTTAATCAAACAGGCAGAATTTCTCCCCTCCCCTCCCCCCCAACTTCAGACATGCAAGCCTGCAGGTGTGATTACAATAATATATGAATGCGCTATCGGATAAGGAAAAAACCTCTACGGCTGATTATTAGAGCAACCATGGAGCTGCCTGCTTGCATACTGTTGTTTGATTTCCCAGTATATACTTGGTATCTTGCTTTCTGCCCTTCTGTCTCCTTGGCATTTGATAATACAACTCAAAAGTGACCTAGGCAAGCGTTTTTCAGCATGGTGAGAAGTCTCAACCACACAGATGAGGAATGCTGAGCCAAAAAATGCACCCACATTCTTCTTTTACACTGGCGGATGGTTTATGGTGAAATTCTAGAAGTTTGGAATATTTTAGATGCACAGAAATTTGTTGTTTTGTTTTGTTTTTCCCCAGACTGGGGGAATTTGTTCAATAGCTTCTTTCAACCTGTCTTAAGCTTCGTGTTTGTAGTAGTTATAATTTGTTCAGAAAGGGCAGGGTAAATTTGCTAAACTTTGAGGCAGGCAGCAGTCAGACTTTCTAGACTCCCTTTGTGTTGCTGCACTGACTGGCATGTAGTACAGTTGTTCTTTAAATATTGTGTATCCTCATGTTTATCAAAAGGGTTTTTTTTAATGACTTTTAATTTTTAATGAAAGTCTTCCTAAAGAGGCTCAATGGCCCTGCTGTGCAAATGCAAGGAAGATCTCTTTTGTTCTCTGTGGAAGCTGGGGTTAATATAGGAGACCCTGAAAGACTGCAGATGTGAAAAGATGGTGATGAAAAATTAGACTTTGAAAAGGAAGGAGACAGGAAAAAGGACAAATTTCATACAGTGGAGCTAAATCATAGAGCTGTAAATCCTTTGAGTCAAGACTGGTAGTACAAAAGGAGTATGAACTCACATTTTGGGAAGGGTGAAGGTATAATGGCTGAAGATTTTTGGCAGGAGACTGCATGCAAGAAGTGGGCTGACCTAGATGCCTGATAAAGAGGCTCAATGAAACGAAAATTGGGTGGACTGAGAGAAGAAATGGGTGGACCTGATTGTTTTGGCACTTAGGTATTTGATGCTTGATTTCCAGGGCAGCAAAATTTTAACAGCTTATTATTTGTTATTGGTTAGCTTCTTAGTGGTATGACTTAGCATCTCTCTTCCTGATCAGCTACTGTATGCTGGGCTGTGTGGAGCACAGGAGAGGCTTCGTATATGGGAGCTGCAGTTAGGATTGAAAGAAGTGTGTTGGGTGGAAGGTGCTCTGGATGGCTGTTTCTGGTAAGAAGGTTTTGTATGTGAAGGGACATCTGAGGAGCAGTGGAAGGGAGGCATTGAGGGCTGGAACTTTGTTTATGGCTCTACAGCTGGATTTTTACGTGTCTGTGGGAGGTAACCTTGGCATGATTTGTGAACTGATGTTGAACAAAGATGTCGCTTGGCTCCCCTGGCAACTGAAATGTCCAGCTCCTCTTGCTGGTGTCTGTTGTCGATGTTGCACCTTCTTCATGTTGCTGTCAGCCCTTATGCTCCTTAGAAAATCAGTGAAATGATGGTACCATGAAGACAGTAAAAGCCGAGCAACTGAGAGAGGCAATGTGTTCAATCTAAGACACTCTAGCTTAGCTAGAATAAAATACTATAAATACTATAAAATACTCTGCATGTGCACCAAGCTGGGTTTCTGCACATCCCCATGTATTATGATAGTTAGACATCAGTAGCTGGATCTTGTATTTTTTTTAAGTTATGCACACACATGCATGTATGTAAGAGTGTGTGCTAGTGTTTTGTCTTGTGTGTGTCCTTTTGATATTTTGGCATGTAGTCTGAAAAGTGGAAGCCTCTGTTGATAGGGAGAAAGAAAATACATTTCACGATCTTTTTTTTTTTTTTTTTTTAAATTGAAGGCACAAAGCTAGGATAAATTACTACTATGTGACAGCTTTTTTAGACAATCTAAAAAGTCCCGTATGTTGTGCTTATGTTGTAAAAGAGCCTTAAAATTAATGAAATCCATCAATCCATCATCATCCCTTGTCTATTTTTTCTTATGTTGGATTTTGTTCTTCCAGAATGTGACTGTACTCGTCATTTTAAAATAACTCCCCATGGTGATCAGTTTTTGTATGATTATCGGTATACAACTGTTCCTTGACCCTCGCATAACATCTGCGAGTTCCTAGAAACCTTTGGTGTATTTACCTTTAGCCTGTCTTAGGTAATCAGGGGAGCTTGTAAGACATGAAGAATCATCCAACATATATGATTCATATCTGTAAACCCAGCTATTGTTATTCTTCTCTGCCAACATACCTGCCTATATTGCTACCTTTTAGTCCTGCTGCTCCCATCCATGCGTCCTTCCTCCTGTCTCCCCAAATATGCAGTGAGTCTCCGCTGCTTCTTCACGTGCTCATGCTGTTTTCCCCTTCAGTCAAAGTCCCTGCGAAGGCTGCTGCTCTACCTGGTAGAAAGATTTAGTGGGAATTACTGCAAGTGATTATTTCCTGGCTTCTGCCTAGTGCCCAGGGAGCACAGCAACGCTGGCAGCTTTATGAGGACTTTGAAGCTTGTGTTAGGCAAATTCTGAATAGAACTGATGAATAATATTGGGGGAAGCTGACCCAGTCCTTTTGTTGCAGAAAGAACAAAAATGAAAGGCACTGTATTTGAAACTGTATTTGTTTATAAACATGTTTGCACATGTGCCACCTTATATATGGAGTTCTTTTCTGCAAGATACTACTAAATCAGATGCTTCTACACATTTGGCTTTGCTTGTGGTGAGAAAGGACAGATTTAACCCCACCGGGTCATGTGGGGAAATGAAGGGAGGGGAAGGTAAGTGTAGAACTCTACAGGTTCATGCTTTGGCTTGAGGTGATGTGGTGCACTCTCCTGGCTAATGCTACCAGGGAGTTGAGAGCTGCCTGTGCTTTTTTCCACTGCCTCCACTTTGAAGTGCACCTTAACTCTTAGGCACTGCTTTAGATAGTTTCAGTTCCTCTTTAATGTGGTTTTGTACAGTGTAGCACGAGGTCTTAATGACTTAAATACCTGCTAGTCCGTGAGGTTGGTTGCATGTGGTGGCACGGTGAGGAACTGCACTTGCTTCCTCTGCAGCAAAAGGAAAAAACTTTCACTGGCCTAAGTGGGAGAATGGTTGGGCATCGAAGACAACCAATCTCATAAATGCTGTTACTTTCAGACCCTAATTCTGCAATTAGTGAATACAAAGGGCTATGCATAAAGTACAGGGCCATAATTATTATTTTGACCTTTCTGGTAATTTATCTTAGACACCAGTTGAACTACTGTACAACTTAATTGCTACAGCAGTGCAGCAATTACTTGGAGGCATTGTGCATAAACCAAGTAGTTATTGTGTTCAGGGAAGAACTTGCACAAATAAAAATAATATCCTACACATGCGGGGAACTCCTTTGTTTTTTATATGACGCCAACATATGAAAAACTGAAACATGTCATGTTGTATCTGCTAGATACTGAGTGACAGCAGAGGGCACAAAGCTGTATTGTCTTTTGGCAGTCCAGCCGAAGAATTAAACCCTTTGAGGTTTGCCAAAGCTTCTTTGATGATAAGAGTGGCTTGAATATTGGCATAAAAAATTAGATCAGTATTTAAATAGCTAGCAAATTTGATGGTATAATGTAGTAGATTCTGCCTTTATCAGAAAAGTCTGCTGTAGTGCATTTCAGCCTCCTATGCAAACCAGCAAGCGAGTGATCTAGTAAGATCATTTTAATGTGGTGTGCTGTGGTCTGACAGAAGCTGCAGGTGCCTGAGACCTTTTCTAGTCAAGCCTGGTTTTCAGTTTCACACATCTCAAATAGTCATTTGCAGGATACATAGGTGAGGAATTAGTGGTTGTTTAACACAGTGACCTAGCAGGCTTCGGCAGCAAACCAAATAGTTCCCTTTTGGCTTGGTATAAAAAGTGGAATTTGAATATTATGAGTTGTGCATCAGAGGAAGTGGCCTGTGTTTGAAGAGCCCCTTCTGTTCCAGTCTACAGGACAGGCTGAAGTCTTCCATCATGTGTGATGTGCAACTACATGTGCTACTACTCGCTACAGTACCAGCAGCAGGCATCTCTGCTGTGAACAAGTAGCTGCTGAATGGACATACTGCTGGAATACAGGATGAATGTCATTGGACATTCTTAGATGGACATACTGCTGGAATACAGGATGAATGGTCATTGTATGGAAATTTTAGGGATTAAATTTTTGGAAGACTGTTATATCGACAAAGCAACACTTTATTCAGGTTTTTGTCAAAAGATGTCAGAAGCTGAGGTATAGAGCAAGCGCTCAGAAGACTCTTGTTTCTGGTGTGTCGTGCCTTTGTCCTGCCACATGTCAACTAACTTTCCTGTGCTGATGTTTTGGGCCTATAAGACGGAATTAGCAGCAGTTCCTTGATGTCTTTGGTTTCTAATGACTTCAGAACTCGTTTATTGTCCTAATCCTTGTGCCTTTAGAGAATGCTTAAATGAAAATGATTGTTATTAGTTGTTAAATGTCTATTTTCAGAGCCTTGTAAGCCTAACATGTTCGCACACTGCAGCTAACTGTCTCGGTGTGTGGGATTTTGTTTCTTTTTTTTTAAGCATCAAGCAGCTTGTTTTCTATATGGCTTTTGTTATGGTGATGTGGCATTGTGTTGGAAGTTCTACATTTCATCCACAGTTACAGCTGTCATGGGGGTGCACAAGTTGTCACCAAGGAACACGAGATGTTTCTCGTGAATTACACCCAGCTTCCATTGTACTGTTTTCCATCCTGACAGTGCTGAAGGGTCAAACCTTACGGGTTTATTCAAAAAACCTTTGAGGAATTTTGTTGAGGGGGGAGTACTTCTTGGCATTGAAATCCTTTGGCAAAGCTGCTGTTAAGGTAGTCCTTTCCAGCCCTGTTTCTTCTGTGACTCCAGGTTTTAGGTCCAGTTCATACAAAGCTGTGGCCCATTAGATCACAGACAAAGGGCTTCTTGCAGGACTGATTTGTCCAAAGTCCTGCTTGCCAAACCTCGCTTTGTTCTTGCTAAGCTTTGCCTAACCTAGACCGTGGAAAACAAATCTCTAGAAGGTCATAGCAGGTCCCCTGCCTGATCCTGAAGCTGTTACTTGGGTTCTCCTTCCTGACTGACACCTCACATTTTCATCCAATTATGCTATGAAATTCAAGCTGCTCACTTCCAAAATTCTTTATTGCTTTTCCTTCTGTCTCTGGGAGCTGAAACCTGAGTGAGCAGCTTGTCAGCAGGCAGCTTGCTAGAAGTGGGAAGTTCATGGGCGTGCTGGGGGATCGGTCTCGCTGAACTTGTGGCTAGATGCAAAGCCACCAGCAACATGAGTGAAGACTGAATGCATCTGTTGTGTAATTTGGCTGAACTCAAATTGTGCTTTTTCTGGTATAGTTTATGCTGCTAAGGCTGTGGTTGTGAAGTGCCAGGGCAGTAGTTTGTCCTTAAACACGATTTTCCTGAATAATTGTTGGAAACGGGCAGAGTATTTACAGGATGCTTCCTGAAAGGAAGCTGAATTTATGTTTAAGAAGTTCTGTGATAAGATTAGCAATCTATATTTTTGAATTTTAGTGTTTATTTAACTTTTAAAATATTATGATAAATATATTTGATCTGTTATTTAGATTTTTCTGCTCTGGATTAAATAAATGCTTATTCATTTTAGTGAAGTTTGATTGGAACTGAATCTTAATTCCACATACCTCTGCAGAGGAAAAATGATTGGAAATGGTGAAGGGGAGTAGCATAATCTTTAAAGACTAGAATCTCAGGTGCTTTATCAGATGCCAGATAAAACAGTGTTATGAAATAGCAGGTCATTGGAGAAGCCCACCTGATTGTAGAGGCAGGTCCACGTATACTCTTGTGCCCACGTGACGTGAAGGCTACTTACTGTGTGTTCCTTTAAAAGTCCTCAGGGGGGATGCAGGAGTCTGCAAGCATGGGACAGCTTGCAAGTGTAGGGCCCAAGTAAACCTGCAGTGCTTTAATCGTCCTTTCCCATATCAGATACAGGTGTGCCTTCCCAATGTTTTTCTTTGAGGGCTTTTTCCTGGGCTCATTTAAGTGGCTCAGAATCTGTTGATTTTGATGAATTTTTGATTATGCCCTAGGGTACTGGCTGTGAAAATCTGACAGCTGCAGAAAACCAAACTGTTTCTGATTCGGGGTTAGTGGGCTGTAATGAAAGAAAAGAAGAATTTTACATGTAACATCAATGTATGCAGTGTAACAAAACAGACTTACTGAGATTTAAATGAAATGGGATCTGAATATAGACCATAATTTACTGCAATAGAAGAAATCCTCTTACTTGAAGGAAAACGTAGACTTTTCTTTCTTTCTTTCTTT
>VZRU01019648.1:279234-314018 GCA_013398155.1 Pedionomus torquatus | reverse complement strand
TTCAGTTTTTTTTTTTTTTTTTTTTTTTTGGTTATGGTCACTGAATAATAGCTTCTAAGGTATTTTTTTATTAAGTTGGAGAAATGTGTAAGCTTCTGTATCTGTGGTGTGACAGATATGGCTCTGCATATACACTGATGCCAAATGCATGTTTCAGGAAATGTAATAACGTTTGTTTTTCTAGGTTAGTGGATGACCGGTGTGTGGTTCAGCCAGAAGCAGGTGACCTTGCTAATCCTCCCAAGAAGTTCAGAGGTCAGTAACTTGCTTATTTTTTTAGATGTTAATACAATATTTTAAGGACCACCCCCAAATATTTTGTCAGCTATTTGTTTTGCTTCTGCTTAAAACCATTTCTGATTTTTCTCAACTTTCTTAGACATGGCTTTCCTAGTTTTGGGTAATTATGCTGTTTCGCTTATTGGAACAAATAACAATGCACAGACAGCATGCAGCTTCTACTGCTTGAATGCTAAAAAATGCTCCAGTGGTATTAGAAGTTCTGTGTGTTTACATGCAGGGAAGGAAATAAAACTTTTCTGTCTTGTTTGTCCTTGATTTAAGCCATTGGCCCTAGCTGTGCCCAAGTAGAGCCTTACTAACCAGACCTCTTTTGACTTAAATAGGCTTGGATTCACCCCTGTTATGAGACAAAGATAGTCATGGCTTGCCTTGTTTAGAGCAAGGGAAACATGTTTCATGGCTGCTCTCATCTATCTCAAGGAGTTACACTGACGTTCTTAACCTTATTATTTTATTTTTGGTGTTGGCAAATATATAGTGTGGTATGTATGTGCTATTATTGCAAATAGCACATTGAGAGACTGAAGTTCTGCTTTCCTAGAGTATTGAAAAATTTTACTCATTTTATATTCAGGAAACATCCGCAGTTGTTCCAATTCCAGCTGTGAGCATTCAACACATCAGCAGATCTTGGAAACGGAGAAAGTGAGGATGTATACTTAAAAACAAGTAGTAATAAATTTCAGTCACTTGCATGATGTCATGGAATAACTCTATAGCAGAGATGGGGATAGCATCTAGTTTTTGAGCGTGTCTTTCAGGCTACCTAACTGTGACTTCATCCACTTGTTGCCTGCAAATACATATTTAATTCACAGCTTCCAGGTTGAAAAAATTTGAAGTGAGGATTCTTTGCACAGTATTTCTGTCTCTTCACCACCCTGATATACTACACAAAGTAGAACATATGCAGGTTTCTAGATGAGACAGAAGTCATTGGAAAAGATTTGCATGTAATAGTATAATTGCAGAATATATCCAAATGCCTACATTCAACAGCATGAACAGACGTTAAAAACACAATCTTCATTTTTATATTGTCTCACATTTGAGGGCTTGATTTTGTAACTTCAGTACAGTTAGAGCTCTTTTATTGCAGTTTTGTGATGTACTTTCCTATCTTGAAAACGCAAAGAATGAGAAAGTTGATAGCATACTGAGTTGAGTTAAAAAAAAAAGATAAAAATAAAATTTCAACAGTGTCAAGAAGGTCTGGGTGTTTTGCAAGTGGTGGCAGAAGTACATGTGTATGTAGATCAGATATCGGAAGGGGATGAGACACAGACAAGCTGTACAGCTGTTTTCTGCTGCTGGGGTAATGCAAGGACTATACTGCCAAGTTACATCCCTGCTTCTGCAGGGGAATGTTTTTTGTTAGTTGTAGACAGTTTCGGCTCTGTTCCCTATTGCAACCTCTGTCTGTTGTTTGCATAACACATCCCTTTATCTCTAGCTGCCTCTGCTCCTTCTTCCCCACAGCATCTAGCCTTTTCTCTAACTCAGATCCTAACTTCTTAGACATCCACTCTTCTCCCTTTCCCTTCCTACTCCAAAACTTGTTGCTAGCCCCTTCCCTCCTCCTCACTGCTGCTTCTTCACTCCCTTTGCTTCCAGCAGCCTCTCTTTCTGTTTGAGGGTGCACCCATATCTGACTTAATTTTGAAGTGGTTTGCTTAGCTGTGGGTTAGCATTGGGGTAGCATGAACATTTGGATAAACTGCAACACCAGTTGCAAAATTAGCTAAAATTAGAAGAAGCTAAATTAGTGAAAAAGTGAGTTTAACTGGTGCAACCCACAACGCTGTAACATCATGGCTACACTGTGAGGGACCACATCTAGTAGCATTTTCATACTGCTTCAAGTATGTGTGATCAAGTAGCACATAAGAATGGCTGCAGCAAAGATAAAGCCATTGTTTGGTTGGTTTTTTTCTTCATTTTACAAGTCAAATTGTGACAAAATGTGGGAAGACAGAGGTTTTGCTGAGAACAGAGCAGGAACTTGATATCTAATTGGGATTTAGTGCCTGGTATGACAGAGCTACCCAAAGTACACCTCTACCATGCTTTGCTAAATTTCTTAGCTCTGCTTAAGAGCACTGAGGTGAAAGAGTTGCTAAATGTTGTTCTTCTTACCAAGAAATATATGCAGACCCCATAATTTTCCCCCCAAAAATACAGCATTCAACTAAAATGGCAAAGTTAATAAAACAAACAAAAACTGCTTTAAGTACGTTCTTGACATAAAAAGAAGACTTATGTACTTATGAATGATTAATTGAATGGTTAGACATAAGCAACTGAAAATAGCATTTAGCAGCAGGAAGAGTTGGGCCCCTTTAGTAATAGGAACTGCTGTCTGTATAATTTATGATGCTTTTGTCATTGATAGCTGAACTGGTCTTGATATGAGGTGAGAACACAACCTAGGAGTCAAAGAAGTATGAGAAAGGCATGTTTCTAACAGGTTTAGGTTCCAAGGACTGACTCTGAAAATCAACATGAGAAGACTACATTTGCTCTTTTTTGGTGATATTTTATCAACTCTTTCCCCAACAGGAAGAAAAAAAAAATAAAAAAAGAGAGAATTTTGCTTTCTGACTATTTGTGTCCCTCATAAGTGATGAAATTTAGGTTGGCCTGAACTGAAAGCCCACGTAAAGAGGTGTCTCAAAATAGCAGTTTCGTTTTTGTTATGAGTTTACTTTCTTGTTTTTGAGTGGGTGGTAGCTATTCTAGCTGTTTCAGAACATCCTACCAAGCAGAGTATTGTTAAGCTGAGGGAAGTTGTGGTTGCTTTCATTTTGCCTCCGTACAAAGAGGCTGTGGTCCAGATTTCCCCTTCAGCCACACTGAAATGAATCTGGAGTGGCTCTGTGTTGATCAGTATGTGTATCCAGAGCTGCGTCAGTGAAAAGGAGGGCAAAATTTGGTCATGCGTGTGTTCCCTGAAGTCTCTTGGGGGATGAAAAAAAAAAGGTGTTTACCGTTTTGCAGTTGAATTTTAGGTACTGATCAAGCCAGGTGCTTCTTGTCCTAATTCTGACTGAAGCTAGTGAGAGCTAAAGTGCTTACTGTTGTGATGGAAATGCTTACCCTGCTGCAGAGCCAGGTTCACAGAGATTAGGAAGTGCAGAAGTCCTGTACGTCTGAAGAAAAGACACTTCATGAGTAACAGAACTCTAAGTTTCCTTGGGCTGTGACCTTAAACATACTTCATCTTGATTCTGTTATCTCCAGCAGGAAACACTTTCAGCTTCCAAGGTGTAAAATAGCACAAATAAGATCTGCTTCTTGATCAAATTTAGTAACTCTGAAAAGTGATCACATCTCTTTTCTCTTTTAAATGTAAAGTGACCCAAGTTCTCAAACTGATTTAAACTTCCCTATTTTTTATACCCTGCATTTGCAATGAAAGTGTTGTTTGAGTTCCTAGATACCCTCCTCTTGCCTTTCTCTCCACTTTTAGTTTAAGCTTTTTTTGACGTTGTTCTTTCCTCTTATCTCTCTTCTATTATGTTCCTGTGTGCTGTATCTTTTTGTCCTCCTACCGTTTCCTCTGCCATTTTACTGTTTACTTTGCCTTCTCCTTCACTGTTTTAGCCATTTCTTGTGTTTTCTTCTTGTTTCTCTCAGTTCCGTAATTGCTTTCATTTTCTTCTCAGACTCCTGATCACTTTTTCTGTTGTTGTCCTTAGGACTCTTCATTGCTCCTTGTGCTTTTCCCTTTCCTCTTCTTCCTTTCTTCAGCTCCTCTTTTACCTTTCTGTATTTTTTTCCAAAACACATAGATTTGTACACACTGATTTAATGGCCCTATCACTTCCACTTAAACCAACGGGCTGATAAATGGGTAAGTAAAGCCAGGCTATAGTTTCTGTAGTTCTGCAAATCATGGAAATCTTCTATGATGGGCAAGAATTGATTTTTAGCCCTTAAAAAAAAAAAAAATAAAAAAAAAAAAAAAGGAGAGGGGCAGGGGGAAGAGAGAAAGCATCTGACTAATATTGTTCTATGCTATCTTTATCCAACATCAAGAAACATTTAAAAGGCATAAAATGAAATATTTTCCTTCTCAGACTTCCTGAGTGTAGTTGCTTTTTGCTCAGAGGATGTGCTTGTGTCTGGTTGTTTCACCCACTGCTGCTGTTTGAAGGCTGGTGTTTGGTGCACCTTCACAGGCTCAGGCAGATGGTTGGTTCTAAACCTCCCCTCTTCCAATTTAAAACCGTTACCTCTTGTCCTGTCCCTACACATCCTGGCAGAGTCCCTCTCCAGCTCTTCTGTAGCTCCCTTCAGATACTGGAAGGCTTCTAGTAGGTCTCCCCAGAGCCTTCTCTTCTCCAGGCTGAACAGCCCCAGCTCTCTCAGACTGTCTTCATAGGAGAGGTGCTCTATCCCTCTAATCATCTTTGTGGCCCTCCGCTGGACCCGTTCCAACACGTCCACATCCGTTCTCTGTTGAGGTCTCCAGAGCTGGACACAGTACTCCAGGTGGGGTCTCACAAGTGCAGAGTAGAGGGAGAGAATCACATCCCGTGACCTGCTGGTCACATTTCTTTTGATGCAGCTCATGATATGGTTGGCTTTCTGGGCTGCCAGCTGTTTACTGCTGAGTGCATCCTCTGCAAATCATCTTCCAATCTCCCACACTCTCCTTTTCATCTTTTGATTATTCTTATTAATAAATGTCTTCCCCGTGAAAACCCCACATCCTGAAAATAAGTGATTGATACATGTCTCAGCACTGATAATTTGTTGTATTTTCTCACTTTCTAATTAGCCAAGGTGTAGTGTAGTGTGACCAGGGAGATCTGCTTTTGTTTGTTTATTTGTTTTCATTTTGTAAAGAAAAGTTGAAGTGATTTTTATTGTTTTGAAAAATGTGGTTGGGGGGTGCTGGGGTGAGCAATATTTCTCATTTCCTCCATCTTCACTTTGTCCTTAACTAATGGATAGGAAAAATGCCAGGAAAATAGTGTGGGCATGAGAAAATTAATGAAACTGCAGAAGCTGAATGCATGGAAGTTTAGTAAGTGAAGCTGGCTGATACTTTGAAGCTATTTGCTTCAAAGCTATTTGTTTAACCTTTGATAGTGCCTATTTAATGAGCGTCCTCAGGAAGAGAAGCATTTATGTAAAACTTGGTAAAGTAGTACGTTAGGAAATAGGACTATCTGAGAATGTCTGGAGACGTTAAAAGAGATGGTCTGTCTCACAAGTTGGTTGTTGGACTGACCTCCAGGAGGGCTGAGCTTTTGATCTAATGTGTGTGCTGGAAAGTTGCTTTATGATCTTATGCCTTGGTTTCTCTTTGTTCCTGTTCATTTAAACTGTAGCTTCTCTAAGACAGGCAGCACCTTTTCTTCTTTTCTTCTTTTTTCTTTCTTACCCCCAATTCTTATGACCACAAAGCTTGAATTTCTATAGTGTCCTATTGTTATTCCAATTAAAGTAAGTAGAAAAAAAACCAACCAAACAAAAAAAAACAACCCCAAACCAACCAACCAAACAAAAAAACAAAATAAAAACCAAAGCAAAAAGAGAGATGACCTACTTTTAACGTATCTGGAATCTTAAAAAAAAATAGGGAAAAGCTTGTAAAGAAAGAATATGACTATTTTTAATCTATAAATTGAGGAAAATACAATTGAAAATACTGATTTTTAAAAACTTCTCGGTAGTTCAACTTCTGAAGCACTAGGCTGTTGTGCAGCCTGGCTACAGACGGAACTGGGTGGTGGCTGAGGTTATCTAGTACCTGCTTGACATTTCTTTTTCTTTGAGAGCTATCGTTAGGAAAAAGGTTCCCCACCTTTGGGAGGCAGACCCACACAGTGGTGACGGTGCATCCCCATACATCCTGTGTTTCTCTAGAATGTGGTAGCACTGTGCTTTAAGACTCCACATGAGGATGGGAAGTGGTGTGTTTACTGAAGTAGCAGGATGTGTGGGGAGTAACTGAGAAATGAAGGCTGGTCCTACAAAGAAGGTATTGTTACTTCAGAGGAATAAATGTTTCATTAA
Source organism: Pedionomus torquatus (assembly GCA_013398155.1). Taxonomy (NCBI): domain Eukaryota; kingdom Metazoa; phylum Chordata; class Aves; order Charadriiformes; family Pedionomidae; genus Pedionomus; species Pedionomus torquatus. Next base: position 307,688 of record VZRU01019648.1, on the reverse strand, counting down.
GTCTTCTGAGGGGGAGAATCACCTCCCGTGACCTGCTGGTCTTGCTTCTTTTGATGCAGCCCAGGATACAGTTGGCTTTCTGGGCTGCCAGTGCCTACTGCTGACTCATGATGAGCTTCTCATCCATGAGCACTCCCAAGTCCTTCTCCTCAGGGCTGCTCTCCAGCCACTCTCTGCCCAGCCTGTATTTGTGCCTGGGAATGCTGCGTCCCAGGTACAGGACCCTGCAGTTGGCTTGGTTGAACTTCATGTGATTTGCACTAGCCCACCTTTCAAGCTTGTCCAGGTCCCTCTGGATGGCATCCCTTCCCTCCAGTGTGTCAACTGCGCTGCCAAGCTTGATAATCCCTAATGTTGTACAGCATCAATGAGTGCTAATAAAGTAGCAGGCAGTTTTGCCTGTGGAAGGCTCACAGATTGGGACTCTAACAGAAGTAGCCCAGAGTGGGCCCGTGCAGGGCATTGAAGGCTTTAGGTTCAACTCAGATGTTTTGCTACCCTGTTTATGGGATCGTTGCCATCAAGCTTTTTTTGGTGACTATGTTTAAACATGGCATTTCTGGAAAAAAAAGAAACTGAACGAAAGCATAATTACAAATGAAGGAAATGTCTTTCAACATTACTTATGAGTATTTCTTTTAATTTTCTACAGACTGCCTTTTCAAGGTGTGTCCTATGAACCGATACTCAGCCCAGAAGCAGTACTGGAAAGCCAAGCAAGCCAAACAAGGAAACCATACAGAAGCAGCACTGCTGAAGAAACTTCAAGTAAGAAACATCTGCATTTGTAATCTTATCTCAATCTGCAGGCTGTAGAATTACAATAGAATGAGAAAGAATAATAACAAGTGCCTTGGGAACCACTGTGAAGGGTATTATTATGCCACCATCCTAACTTTATATTTTCCTTAGCTCCCTAGCTCTCCTACCTCCTGACTGGCATTTATTGCCCCTGCTCTGTTTTTATCTTACTTTGGCCTGGGGATTGTGCCTTTGCTATCATCAAAATAATGCTTTCAGTAGTTTTATAAAACAAAAATGGAGTTGTGAAAATCAGGACTGGACTCTGATTTAAATCATGCTATTATTTTAGAAGTTCTCTCCAGAAGTTAGGCAGAGATGTGGATAAAGAGGTACTTTTAGGACTTTAGTCTGGAAATTCCTCAGAATTGCAGTTGTCTTTGCTTTTAGTCTAGGTGATTCTTCTCTGAACCATTGGGCAGGTTCTGTTTTGCATCAAATAGTGTGGATGCAGCAACTCCTCTGTCTCTGAAAAAAAAAGCTGGCCTGGTGCTATAACTGAAGGCATAAGATTAAGTGAAAGCAAGGCCACATCAAACCTGGTTGATGGTTTCATGTGGAGTGGAGACGTTGCCAGCACTTATAGTTAAAAACAGCAAGGAAGGCACACATGTTGTGGCTAGAGTTAGCTACAGAGCAGTTAGAGCTAGGTCCTGAGAGATTGTTCTGTGTGCCTGTGTTTGACCCCAACTATTGTGCTTAAGCCTTGATTTTGCAATGTGCAACCCACTAGTTTTATTTTGTTATATCTAAAGTCAATGTATTTCTATGCAATTAAAAACCTAACAAGTAAAAGGAATGGTGACAGGGAGAAGTTAATCATAGGCCCTTCTTTTTCCTCCTTCAGGATGAATAAAGCACCTGGAATTACTTTTTGTGNCCACTGTGATTTTTTTTTTTGGCGTGTTTTTTTTTTTTTTTTTTTTTTAAATAGCATGCATCTCAAGTATGATCTTTAAAGTGTGAATGAGTGTCTATTCTGGGTAATAAAACCCCAGAGTCATTACACAGGGTCTGGTAGATAATAGTGCAGAAAACCATGCTGCAGCAGCATTCAGGTACTAATACTTTCAGTGCAGCAATGCTTGTAGTTTGGAGGAAGCGTTTTAAATGTGATACCATTACCTAGTTACACTATTTGTTCCAATAGCTGAACACAGGTACTGATTTTGTAGAGTTTAAAGAAGTGATCATTCTCTTGCAGCATGCAGCAGAACTGGAACAAAAGCAGAACGAAAGTGAGAACAGAAAGCTGTTGGGTGAAATTGTAAAATACAGCAATGTCATACAGGTAAATCTCTTGAAATTCATCCACCCTCTCTCAGAGCTGGAAAGGAAACAGTTGTTTCATTTCAAGTTTATGGTGAAAATGAAACTAACCATTGTAATCTGGATTGTCAAGGGCCAGGTAAACAGAATTTGGAGAAGTTTACTATATTGTGTTTTTCTGTCTGTTTTAAAGCCTACCAGAAGTGCTGCATATTCGTGTTTAAATAATATTGTCATAATATAAACTTTATGTGTAATGTATAACTTCTGTTGCTGCAGTTTAGTATCTGAATGTAAATATATGTCTCTTATTTTCAAGATTTATTTCAAAATCATATTTTATAGGTGCTGCACAGCACCTTTTAAATCATTGAAGTCCTTTGTACTTCATGACACAAACGAGACAGAAGTTATGTTTTTAAATGAAGTACAACTTTTCTGTAATGGATGAAATTCCTGAAGGTAACACTATTAATGGACCCTTGCCCTACCTGCTCTAAAATTAATCGTTGACGCGTTTCTCTCAATTTGAGATATGCCATGTTTTCTTTAACTGCAGTACAGTTTGATTACTCTCTTCTAGATTTATTTTGTCTTTATGTATGTTATGAAAAATCACTACAGTGTGAAAGTCAGTGTCTCCTCTTTGGCTGAAGGGAGGAAAAGCAAATGTTATACTATTTTTTAAAATTACCATTTGTTCACAGCTACTGCACATAAAAAGTAACAAGTACCTCACAGTCAATAAGAGATTACCAGCTCTGCTGGAGAAGAATGCTATGCGGGTGTCCCTGGATGCTGCAGGGAATGAGGGATCCTGGTTTTATATCCAGCCGTTCTGGAAACTAAGGAGTGAAGGTGACAATGTAAGTGGAAATACTGGATGTGCAAGAGGGAGAAAACATAAAGTTTCCAAAAAATACATTTTTTTTTTTTGCTTTTGGCATAAATCATAATGGATTAAGTTAAAAAAATTAAGAAATTTAACAGTGCTCAGGATTATTAGCTTTTATGGGAAAATAAAAAGTATTACCAAATAATGTGGTCTGAAAGGTTGACATGTTCATAGAATCATAGAATGGTCAGAGTTGGAAAGGACCTTAAAGATCATGGAGTTCCAACCCCCCTGCCATGGGCAGGGACACCTCCCACTAGAGCAGGTTGCTCCAAGCCCCATCCAGCCTGGCCTTCAACACTTCCAGGGAGGGGGTATCTGCAGCTTCTCTGGGCAGCCTGTTCCAATGTCCCATCACCCTCAGGGTAAAGAATTTCTTCCTAATATTTAATCTAAATCTCCCCTCTTCCAATGTAAAACCTTTACCCCTCATCCTATCATTGGACTCCCTGATAAAGAGTCCTTCCCCATCTTTCCTGTAAGCTCCCTTTAGGTACTGGAAGGTTGCTATAGTGTCTCCCCAGAGCCTCCTCTTCCTCTTTTTCAGGCTCAACAGCCCCAGCTCTCTCAGTTTATCCTCACAGGAGAGGTGCAGATTAGAGGGGAAGAATCACTTTCCTTGACCTGCTGGCCATGTTTCTTTTGATGCAGCCCTGAGATATGGTTGGCTTTCTGGCTGTGAGTGCACGTTGCCAGTTCATGTTGAGCTTCTTGTCAACCTTACTCAAAACACCCTCAAGTCCTTTTCCTCAGGGCTGTTCTCAGTACATTCTCTGCCCAGCCTGTATTTGTGCTTGGGATCACCCCAACCCATGTGCAGGACCTTGCACTCATCTCAGCTTCTGCTGACCTGTGTTGGGGCATCTTTGCTAAGTCCACCTGTTGGGTGTAGATTTACAACCCTGATAATAAGTTGTAGTTTATGCTAAACTTTTTTTTTTTAAAGTTGGTTTTTTTTTAAATGTTTTGGGCAACAATTTTTTTCAAGAGGTCAGCAGACAAAGTCTCTAGGAAATACATCAGGCTTCTTTAGATATGTATCCTGCCACAACATGAGAGTGGTGTCCATGATTGGAATTGGGTTGAATAGTCTGGTGAGTCTTTCTGGGTAGGATTCAGTAGGAGTTTTGTGTATTGGTAACAGGGAGAATATTTACAAGAGCTCTTTCTGCAAATCTGAGAGTTGTGTCATGAGATCAAAACTTGGTTCTTCCTTCAGTTGGCTATGGCTTGGTTAAGTGCCCACTGTGGAAAATTCAGATCTGCCTCTGGGAAGGCTACATGATGAACTTGTGTGGTTTTATGTTGTAGACCTGGCTGGGAATGTTTGGCCGCTCTTCCTTCTGAAGTAATTGATGAAAGAGCCTTAGGAATGCTTGTTTTCTTAAGCATTTTCTCTCATTGACTTTGTGGTTACCCAACTCTTGGAATGCTGTCCAGGATGAGTGTGGTTGCTTGCAGCTCCTTTTAGCAATCTGTTGCGTTGAGGGGAAGGACTGCATTCCCAGCTCCTGGTCAGGAGTCCCTAAAGTCACAGTCTTTCCCTGCTCCATGCAGTGATCAGAAGTGTTATGTGTAGAGCTTCCCTTTTCTTCAAGCCTGTTCCAGGGAAAAGCAGCAATCGTGAACATCATGAGCAATCTGGGGCAACTCTGCTGGCAAAGTGTTGTGGATTGAACATCAATGTGGTATTCATCTGTCTTTTTGGAAATTAAAAAAAAAAAAAGGTGACTTCTTGCGTTAAGGTTTTGGCTTAGTTTCTTAGAATAGAATCAGTTCAGCATCATCTAAATTTCTCATGCCCTCCTGCCTGGGAAATAAATGCATGTCATGCTCTCTGGAGTGAGGACCTGGGGTTCTCAGATTGTGATCTGCAAAACCATCATGAGCCCTTACAGCTGAGAGTAGCAGAGAATGAACTTAAGCCTTGTAACTCATCCTTAGTACTATAGAGATTTTGATTCAGTTTTACACTATTGGAGGTATGTAAAAGTTTGGAAGCAGTTTTGTTGGTCTGAGAAGTTTGCAGATGATCACAGCCCACTTTGCAGACATCTCCTATGTTGTTTCCTGGGGGGCTGTGTTTGACAGGCTACAAGAGCTGTATGGGAAACTGTCAGGCTTACTCCTAACTTAATGGCTCCCTTTGGAACCTACCTGGTGCTCGTTTTTGGTCACCAGGTGTTGCCTTTTGGAGCTGGGAGCTCGCCATTTTATTTTACAAAGGGAATTCTCGAGACCCCTTTTTTTCCTCCTTTCTTCCGGGCCGAAAGAGATAATATTCTTTGTAAACTTCCAGTGCTAAGCATTAATCCTTTGGCAGCTTTGCTGGCCACATTTCCAGCCCTTCAACAATTACAACAACTAGGTGGCTGTTGTAAGGGGGACAGAGGTAGCAAGCGATGGGGAAAATTTGTGATTTGTGTCTCACAGATGGAGAAAGGCTCCAGCCTTGTACACATTCCATTCCTCTCAGTTACTCCCAGATATGTGCCTGTTAAAAGGCTGGTTTCTGGGGTACTCATCTACAAAGTACCTAATACCACGAAAGCTGGTGCTGCTTTACCAGTAGGTTAGAAAAATATGGATGAAAATTTACAGTAATTAACATAACTGCGATATTTTATGCAGACCTTTATTAAGCCTATACCAGCTCTCCTTCAATGGAGGATGTTGACTGATCAAACCTAGAGCTGGTTCCAGTTCAAATGAATTAGGAAAATGTACACAGACAGCAGGATTAACTCTGTATGGGCTGCATTTTCAGTTGTCTGTAATTTTAGTGGCTTGAAGCTTTATCTTGGAGCATGCTGAGGGATGTGGCCGTGGCCTTGGGGACCCAGCCGTCTGTGGGCACATTCTGTTAATCCTCCTTACCTTTGAAGTGTGTCAGCAGTTCCACTGGCAGATGTGGTTATAACATAAAAGCAATAGAGATGCAGACCCTTCAGTGTGCCCTTGTAAGCTACTTGGATAGTTAGTCCGAACTGAAATCACTTCTGAAAGTGAACTGAAATCCAGAAGATCAGAGCTAATATAACCTTTTGTAGCTGCCAGTCTTTGTGATATACCACATCTCTACTAGAGTATTTGTTCCTATTTCTTGATTGCAGTAAAGATGTTGCTGTGAGGTGGCTTTACTGAGTTCATGTGAATGATAAAATTGCGCTTAGTGATGTCAGCACTGGTCCCCCATCCAGGAGACAAAACACAGTCATCTTTGTCTGTGCCTCTTACCACTCTCTATGTATCTTTTTCACCAAGACACAGGCAAGTAGGGTTGTATAAATTTAGAAATTGCCTTGTGTAGGAGGACCTCCACTGCATTCAAGACTGAAGGACCTTGTAGGTTTATCTAGAATTCAAAAGCTGAATTCTCATCAGCTTCACAATGAATTTAGTCATTATTTGGAAGTTTCTTTAGTCTAGAAGGAGTAAGAGTTCTGTCAAAGGAATTGGGAATGAAATCCCCAAAAACTATGAGTCTGATGCAACTTTAACAAATTCATGTTTGTGTGTAAGGAATAACTCCCTGAGATCTATGAAGTTATTACCCACTTCTGGTCTACAGCATACTGTGGCTGGCTGTGCCCAAGGGTAGCTACGAGGAGAAAGAGCTGGTGTCAGTTTTAATTTTGCAGAGCAAAACCTTGGGAATACACTGCTCTGTCTCCAATAGTCTCCATATATTACAATTCTGCAGGCAGAAATATTGGCACATGGGCATGTGAGCTCTCAGCCTCCAGTGTTTTGGGCATGCTGAAGCTTTATTTGGGGCCAGAAATCAACTAGGTAGGGGATGGGAGGAACGCAGAAGAGCAGACTTGCATCTTACCTAAGGTAGCTATGTATAAAAGAACGGGATTCCCTGTTCACTTAGCTTTTTTCTGCATCACTGGTGGAGGGTATGTAGGAAACAAATGCTGTGAAATTGCCTTTATCCCTTCCTTTTCAACCACCTATGGAGGTTTAAAGCAAAAAGAAAAAGAGGAAAGAAAAGAACGTAGGATAATCCCATTTCTTCTGCAGCAGCTGGCAGAGCCGGTGTGGACTTGGAGCAGGGTAGTAGGTTGAGACAGAAGCATGATCCCACATAACAGTTCTTCCTCAGATGTTGGCCTACAGCAGAGTTGCTGTGAATGTCACCGTTCTTCTGGTTACTTCCATAGTAGTCACAGGCTTCAAAGATACCTTCTCCCCCCACCCCTCCTTATTTTTCCTTTTTCTTCTGAAATAAGATGCTCAATGATGTTCTGTCTTACTAATTAAGTTGTTATAGTCCTGGTGTACTTGCAATAATTTTGAAGTCCTAATTCCACTTTGCAGGATGCAAGCCTGATGGGTTTTTTATTATTGAATTGTCTGGTCATAACTTCTTAAAATGGGCTGTAAGTAATGTCTGTGTGAAGCATGGCATGCAGGAATGTATTGCATAAGAACCTTAAAGGCATCTTGTCATTATTTTGGTTCTGTTAGTGAACTTTTTCTCATTACTTGGATTAAATAGGATTTCTGTATGTAGTCTGAGCATGATGACACTGTCCTTTGCTACAGTTTGTTTTAGCTGTGTTAGTAACGAGCAGGCAACCATCTTCTTCACCTCCGCAATAAGCGGGCCAAATTCAGCTACACTGAAGTTAGATGAGGCTGAATTGAGCTCTGCTGTTTCATGGGAAATGTGCTGATCAATGCAGAAAACATTTTTGTTTATTTGTGTTCCAAGAGAAAGCATGGCTTGGGCAGCATTTCATATGGCAAAAATCACATGTAGTCACTTATCTTTCTGTGTGTGTGTGTGTGCTTAATATTGCTGAGACATGGTAAGGAAATCAGGACCCAGTGCCAACTCATCTATGTGAATGGATTTATTTACTTATTTATGTTTCGTGTCGTCCCCCCATCCCCCCCGCCTTGGTATGAATTGAAGTCACCATATGCATGTCTCAAGCACTCTTGATGTTTTTATCTATATAGCTAAAGAATTGCAGCAGCATGGGAATTTGTTTGCAGGGAGTCAGCTAGGAATTCTTCTCATAAAGAGAAAGGTTCTCAGCTGATGTACCTGTTGCCTGTGCTAGGCTCTAAACACCATTCAGGGAGTAGTATCAGAGTGGATAGAGTGTGTTCCCCTCTCTGAATTTCCAGTGATTTCTGTTCCTTTGCAGACTGCAGTCATACAACCTAAATCGCAGAACTCCTCAGCCAGAAGATGGTTCACAGAGTCTCTGGGCTAAAGAAGTCTTGTCACAGGCAAATTTTTAAGCCTCTTGTGAAATGAAAGGCACACTGATGGGAGAAGGTTGGCTAAGAGCCAGAGGGAAAAAGGAGCCTTGCTGTCTCACTAAAGACTATTTTCTGGCCTTTTTCTGCCTTTTTGGCTGGCAGTACATTTGGGATAAAGAGTAGTTTAACTTTTAGATTAACTGATCTTGGAATTCATAGGTTTGTACCTATTTCATACTCTTGAATTTCTGCTGAACTGGGTAATGGCTCCTGAGAATGTGAGGATTCATTGGGGTGAAGTCTTGAACCCAAGCAATTGCAGAGGCACAGGCAAACAGAGCTGCTGTGTGAATTGTCTGCAAATAAATTCACTGAGTGCCATTCCTAGAGCATGCATTTTAGTAATTTTCTAAAAATGTAACATTACTTCATTTTATTGGATAATTACGTAGGTCTAAATTGTACTTTATTTCTGACTTCCAGGTTGTTGTGGGAGACAAGGTTGTTCTCATGCCAGTCAATGCAGGGCAGCCTCTACATGCCAGTAACATTGAGCTTCTAGATAACCCTGGCTGCAAAGAGGTGAGTTCAGGGGAGGGAGAAGGGATAACTGCTGATCTGAGATGTATTATATGTTGTTATTTACTGGTAGCCAGAACCCACTATGAACCCACCATGGACTAGATGCCTGTATTAAACCATGGTTCCAGCTTGGCTTCAAAAAAACAAGATGAAATATACTTATTCCTGGCACGGTTCTGTCTGGCACTGAAAGCTTAATGAGGTTTGCTTGAGTATCCAAAACTCTTACTGATGTTAAGAATAAGTCCTTTTTCAACAGCTCTTTAGTTCATCTTTGGTAGGCTGTCAACAGAGACAGTAGTGTTTTGCCCACTCAGTCTTCTTCAACATCATTATTGTTAACAATTTAGAGCTTCAGGACCCGTATTAGATGTACAAGTATGTAACTAAGCTGTGTCCCCTGCCACTCTAGATGTGGTGTGGTCTTTTAGAAAAATGGAATATCTCAAACAGAAAATCACACCCCTTAAAACTATAATTGTGTTTTGTTTTTTCCCCAAGGTAAATGCTGTCAACTGTAATACAAGTTGGAAAATAACTTTGTTCATGAAGTTCAGTAGTTACCGAGATGATGTACTGAAAGGAGTAAGTACAAATTTTTAATTGTTTTTTGAATCTGAAAAATCATGCCATGTGTGACTGTACAGAAGTACTATATAGTGAATAAAAGAAGTGAGGACTTCATGGAGCTGGGGAGGATCCATCACTACTGTCCTTCAACAGCCAGAATATTTTTCCTTGGTGTTACTGTCTTATTAAGTGAAATTGTCTGGATTTTGCTAGCTTCCAGTCTCTTTCCCCTCTCAGACACAATTGAGGATCTGTAAGAAAAGGTGAAGTTCAAATCCAGAATGCTGAGGGCTCTGTGTAGAACAGCTGCGACACTTCACTTTATGCCAAGATGCTAAAAGCAGATATAACAAGCTTACAGAGGAGAGTGAGGCATGAAAGATGACAATAGCTGTAGTAAGACAATGTAGCTTTAAATGTTGATAGGTTGTACAGCTTCATGCCTCCAGAGCATTCCCTGAGACCATTTAAGTAAATTTCATTTATCCTCACTTCTATTTTGATAAGTCATTACCAACTGGCTAGTTTTCACTAAGTATAAAGGCACCATCAGTTTTTGAGGAAGAATTTGAAGGGGAAAATAAGATATCTGTGTAGGCTCATTTGGGAATAGTGTTTCAAGCCTTGGGGAGGTATAGGAGGAAGCTAAAATGATGCCAGCATAAGAAATAGAGAAGGGGGCATTGGTTTTGGTTGCAGAGTAGGAGAAATGAGATAATACGGTGTTAGAAAAATATATTCATTTTCCCTAATACTAATATTAGAAATAAAAAATCCATTTTGTAAAGCTAGGTAGAGTTAAAAATCACCTTTAGCTTTAGGTTGTTGCCAACTATTCAGTGCAGTACTCTGAAACACGTTCTCTTTTTGCAGAAGTGCGTGGGTCCCCCAGTTGGTTTCCAGATTCAGTGCCGAGATTGTATGCTGTGCACTTAGTGTCTGCTCCGGCAAAAAGAAACAAATAAATGTTTTCTTCACATCAGCTGTGTTGCCATCACTGGAGCTAGTACATATATAGAAGATGAGTCTAGCAGCTTTTCCTACCACTTCATAATGCTTCTTTTTCTTATTACTCCAGGGAGATGTTGTTAGGCTGTTCCATGCAGAGCAAGAGAAGTTTCTGACCTGTGACGAATATGAGAAGAAACAACATATTTTCCTTCGTACTACATTACGTCAGTCAGCCACTTCTGCAACAAGCTCTAAAGCACTGTGGGAAATAGAGGTATTTTTCTTTCTTTTTATAAATATTTTAGGACCTGAAGGCCAAGGTTCAGTAAAAATACTTTACCACAACATGAATCATTCATAGCCTGTTGATATCGTTGTACACCTCCCCGTTACTATTATTATTTTCTGTAGTGGTTTGTGTAGGATGAACGCTGAAGACTTGCTTTATTGCTCTGTGTTTGTGGAGAGAGGATGTTTTCTTACTATATTTACCTGCACTAAAATCATCATTTTAGTCAAAAAGAGTCAAATTCAGACTTGACGTAAATGGGGTGATTTTTATCGAAGTGAACTGAATAACACCCATGTATCCTGAGTTTGGAGTGTTTATATTTCACTTGATGTGCAATACAGAAAATTGAAATTCCTGACTGACTAAAAAGCTCACAAATTTGATCTTCTGCAACAGGACATGTCAACATGTGCTTAAGGGTGAATAAAGGTGTTGAATTTGAGAAGATAACTAGCACATATATTTTTAAATGAGGAATATTGGAAACTGGTATGTCTCAAGCCTCTTGCTATTGCAGTAATAAACATTTGGGTATAGGAGTTATGTGCTGAACAAACTGCATTTAAAACAGAGCTCCTCACTCAGGCAAATGGGCTGATTTTTGTCTGATTAATACGGAATATTATGGAATAGAGTATATTGCATTTGTATTTATTTGAGATTACTCTTTAAGAGAGACAGGCACTGCTAGTTTTGAAGGTGGCAAATCACCTACAGCTCAGTCAAGGTGAAAAATAAATAAGCTGTGGTGTTTCAAGTGATATGGGGATATTTTATCACTTGAACGAAAATTTACCAGAAGCCCCCAGTGTTGTCAAAAATAGAGCTGGTATATGTAGTTAGACAACATAAGAGGATTTGAGTTTGCTTTTAGGTAGTGCCTGTGTAAGTATAAGCAGTTCCAATTACTTTCTTGAGCTCCAGATTCACTCCATGTCACTTTAAAACAAAATTTGGCTCGTCATGTTTGCAGGTAGTAGATTAATGAAAATCTGGAAACAGGAAGAGTATTTCCTCACACCTGACAAAAAAAAAAAAAGTAAGCAGTTACTTATGGTGGGCATAGTGTGAGCACAGAATTCCTCTCTATGGTAGACTGTTTCTAATAATTAACATATTTTTATTTCAGATGAGTTGTAAGAATTGTTAGTGATCCAAGTATGATCTTGAGAAGCACGATTAAAATCTTTACTTCTTCTTTTAGGTTGTCCATCATGACCCTTGCCGGGGAGGGGCAGGGCAGTGGAATAGCTTGTTTAGATTTAAGCATTTGGCAACTGGAAACTACTTAGCTGCAGAGGTAAGAATGCTGATTAAACAAGTGGTTGTGTGCTGCCTAACCAAGTGCTATAAATGTTCTGCTAATTCAGAAATCCCGTAATAGGTAGGTCCATGACATAGGTCTCTGAAAAGGTCTGACATCTGGTCTGAATGGGGATGTGCACTGCTGTGTTGTGCAGTATTGCTGTATCAATGGTGTTGCAAGGAAAATGTTCTGAGCTACAGGACATTAGTAGGTGAGTTCAAGACAAATATAACCTTAATTTTAACTGTGCTGTTGAATCTTGAATGTGCTGTTTGTTGTTGTGGCAACCAGGATAAACACCACTGTTAAATGTCCACCATATTGATGCTGAAAATCCTTGGATTTGTTTATCTCTCCCCTCATGTTTGTGCTTAATTTTAGAGTAGCGTTGTGATCAGTCAAATAATCTTCTTTGCTGGCTCAGGCAGCCATATACAGGTTAAAGATTTTATAGAAGAAATGAATGCAAGGTAAGCAATAAGCTTAATCAGAGAAGCCTGTGTGCAAGCACTAGAATGGATACTCTGAACTGCTCAAATTCAGGAGCTGTCATTCTTTTTTTTCCCCTGCAGGCTCTAGACTTGAAAAAAAAATGTTTCTGTGGTGCTGATTTCAGTGTGGTGATCTCTATCAGACAGCATGTCCTCCAAGGAATCTCTGTCTTCCGAAGAAACTTGTCATGACCATTGGTGTCATGACAGTCCGTTGTGGTTATATTGCAGTGTTCTGCTGTTGCACTCTTGTCTTTTGACTAAAAAAGAAAAAAAAAATAATAAAGAAAGGTCTGAGGAAGTCTTGCACCTTTTGGTGGAACAGAAGGTCCAGGAGGAGGATGATCTTGCAACTTGTCTGGTTATTAGCTGTTGCTTTATGTTAAAGCAAAATATCTTTAAAGACTTGTAATTGTCTTTAAAAGTAAAAAATTCCGGCTCTTGACTGAATTTAAATTAAATTTCAAGCTGAAAGAGAGCAAATAGTACTAAGTTTATGAAATGGGAGAGTCTTGCATTCTTCCCTGGATTGCAAGAAGTCATGAACTTTTAAAGTCATATCTAATACATTTTAGAACTGATCTGTGTCCAAGTTTTATCAGTGGAATGGAAAGTAGTTTTTTTGCACTGATTTAGTTCTATCTGTGCAGCATTGCCTTTTTGACTTATGCTTGCAAGCATGAGTGTGAAAATTTACGACTACGAGATAGTTATAAACCACTATACATTAAAGAATCCCTGAAAAAAAAGACTCTCTAACTGGATTGTGTTACATTTACAGCAGTGTGACTTCTGTATGGAGACAAGTCTCTACTACTCCCAGGGTACTGCTTTTACTTTCCAGCTCCTGTCACAGCTGGCAGTGATTTCAGAGCCAACGGCAGCTGTCAAACCTTTACGTATTTCTAATTATGTCAAAACCAGTGTCTAAACATAAACAGTGGACCACTGGGATGTGTACTGATATTATTTTCTGTCTAAGGCTGAATGCAATTTGGATCTTTTAATTGGTTTTAGCAGTAGCTCAGAAAACTGATAGGCCTGGATGGTGAAGGGCATCATTCTTTTAAAGGCAGTGGGCCAACATGCCTTAACTTCTCTGCTCTATTCTGCTGCCTCCATGCTGCAGCAATGCTTTGGTTTGACTGAAGCCAGCTGGCTGTATTGTTTAGTTAATACTGGCTAATAATAGCTAATTTTCAAGTGGCAACCAGTACTCCCACCCAAGAGATGATTCATTTTTCCTCTCTGCTTACAGTGATAGGCGCTCTTGGTAGAATGATTATTCGGACTAGCTAGGCTGATGGAGAGTCAGGAAAGGCATTCAAACATTCTAACTGATGGGCTTCTTTCTCCCACCATACCTTATCTGCTCGGGGATTTTCAGGAAAAAAAATCTTCAGGTGAAGAGGTGTCACACTAGGCTGAATGTCGAACCTGAGCTTAGGTCCTTGTGATACGGAGAGTACAACTGGCACAGTAGAGTGAGAGCTGGAGGAGCGTTTGAGTTGAACAGAGGTGGTATGCTGTGACTGGAGAGCAGCACTAGCTACCACATCGGTGAAGTGTAAAATACCTGCTGGTGGAGATAATAAAGGTACTGTTGTAATAAAAACCTGTGAACTGTATTTTACACAGTTCACAACACCCCAGATATACATGTCAAAGATGGACAGGCAGGCATGTGTGTGAGAGAACTTTAAGTCAGCTGGGCCAAGCTTACTGAACGTTTACTTATCTGTGCTCTTGCAGCACATGAAGATTACTCATGGTACGGATTATCAACAGTGTCACACGTTGCTATGACCTGATTTTGTTTAAGCTTCTGTGATACAGATAGCTAGAGTGGAATAATAAGTACAAACACATAAACAAAATTCACAAATCTTTTGAGCATTCTGCTGTTGGCTAATGATACCATTTCTGTCACAGCTTGAGTTATTGTAAATCAGGATTAATCACTGTTCATAACCATATTTTCTTACTTCATCCTCCTGTAAATTAGCTTGATGCATGCCATGGAGACTTCTGCAGTGGAAGCTTGTGTGGGTTAAGTCTCAGACAATGAGCAGGAGGAGCAAAAAAGAGGAACTTTTGCTCCTCCAAAGTTAGGCTTGCACCTTGTGTGAGCAAGTGTTGTGCCTTCTCTTTTCCTCTCAGGCTTCCTTTAACTGGTCAGCCTGATTTCTGACTTTGTGGGTCCGAGACCTGTAGTGAAGGGATGACACTGCAGCTTTTTAAGGCCAGGGGATGAGCTAGGGACTAAGAAAACTCAAAGTACTTGGCCCAGAGAATTCAGGAATTTAAAACTAATAAAGGTGTTTCAATACTACAGTAAGTAAATTTTTTTTTTTAAAGTGAGGCAACAGTTCAGACAAAACACATAGGTGAATATGTAATATCTAATTCTTATAAACTTTAGAGAATAAAATCAGGATGTCAGTTCTACATTCTGCATTCCTAAGAATCACAGTTGTCCAGCTTCTGTTACCTTTCAAAGACCTCTGATGCCTTTGGCTTCTTACAATCTCAAATAGTATCCTTCCCTTTAATCCTCTTTCCACTTGGGATTACTTAGGCTAATTTTCACTAATATGCCATGAAGTTCATTAAGATGAACTAATACTAGGGAGCAACCTAGAGCATAGTACCACACTCTGGGCTGAAGGTGAGTTGTCCTGAAAGACACACTGCTAAAGCAGACCCAGTGAAAGTCATTTGCTAATGGCACGTAGCTGCACTGTCATTCCCCTACTACTGTGCACATTCTGGGGACCAGTCTGATGCTTGAGATGCAGGTGTGCTCTCACACAGCTATTTAAGGCACAAAAGGGGCTATGCTGAAGAAAGGGTTTCATGTCTGGTGCTAAGACTTGGGATATCAGAGATCTGAATAGGTGGTAATGTCTCCTACATCTCCAGCATTTGGAAACCTTGAAGCCACTGACTTAGAGATTCCCAATCATTTTGGGAATTCAATTTCCAATTGAAATCATAAAAAAGTGGAAGCAAATAGCTGACAAATTCGAAAGATAAATACTCTTCTTCAGAGACAGTGGGAGTTCTGCTGTTAGTGTCAGAAGGGCTTGATTTCACCTGAGAGAACTGAGCCAGATCTTTAAGCAGAAGATTTAGACACTAAGCCATCCAGGCTGCTGAGTTGTATTCTTATCTTCACAGTCACCAGTCTTTTCGAAAAAGTTCTGTGGAAGGTTCTTTTTTTAGCCCTGGTTACAGCAAAATGACCCAAGTTGTTTTGAAGTTTTTATATTTATAAAGAGAGGCTGTAAGGTGAGGTGGAAATTGAATACTTCAAATTAAGAAAGGCTATCGCAAATTTTTTTAAAAAGTTCTTTCACTGTGTGTACTGCATGTAGAATGCACCCAAAATCTATCTGCCTGTTTATGGGAGTGAGCTGCAATTTGCTTTCAAACGCTGCAGGTTGGGATCACACAGCTGTGCCTTTCTCATGAACACACCTAACTTTTTCAATGTTCTAATTGCCAGGATAAAAGTCTCTTTGAACTGAATATCAGCTTATCAATTGTACAGAACCAAAGCATGCACCTTTAATAGGGTTCTCCATGTGTAAAGCAGCTCCAGTTCTGTGAATTCTAAACTGGATAATATGCACTGAAACTATTAAGAATTGCTGTATGAGGATGTTAAACAGAAATATATATGTATATATATGTACGTGTGTGTCTATGTGTATGTATCTATGCATGGGCATACATACATGCGCACACAAGAAATGCAGGGGAAGTGTCATTTCATATTAAACTTCCCAGGTGAGGTTGATTTTGCTAAAATAACCACAAAACATATATACAAATATCACATGGCATGCTAGTCTCAGATATTGCAGTAGACAAACTACAGAACATTTCTTGTCAAATGTTGTGAGCACGGACATAATCACAGTGCAGAATTTGTAAGGAAAAATCTTGTGGTGATTCTGTTCTACTCAGATGAATAGACTAAACTAGAGTTACTAGATACCTTGGCTAAGATATGGCAGTAAATCCGATGAGGTAATTGTCTTTAACACTGAATAGCCTATGATATATTAAATGGGTTCAGACAATGCAGGTAAGATAACAGCCTTAATGTTTACCTTCTGTGATGCTATAAAATTGTGGCCATAAACAAGGGTTCAGGTTATTACTATGTCTTCCCCAAGGTAGTGCACAGACTGTGGGTGTTGCTCCAAAATCTGAGCCCTGAGGCTCTTTCAGGCTCTTCCAGACAAGAGTGAGAACAGGCTGGATTTCTGTTGTCTCACTGTTAAAAAATATTAGCCTGCCGTATCATATATACCGTTTATGTGTTTATCTGTGTGGACAGAGCCATACTCTTTATCATAAATTTAATCTTGTTGTAGTAATCACTTGATTTGGATCATGGTGAAGGTAGCCAAGTCTGTGTTCAAATTGATATTGGTAGAAAATAATCCTTTCCTGCTTTCTGAATAGGACATAGTAAAGAAATGGAATTTGCTCCCACAAGAACAGAAAACAAAGCATTTAATGAGATTTAAAGAAAGATACTGTGTAGTAGCATCCTCAGCACTAGCTAAGATTAAAAAAAAACAAAAACAAAAACCAACAAACATATAAAAGGGAAATCAGTTGTTAAACTTGAGGCTATAAACTGGGATCAACACCCTGGAGCCCTGGAGAAACTTGTAGTTTTATGGACTTCTTTGTTTCACCTTTTTAAACTGCTGTGGTAAAAGGAGTACTGCAAAGGATGTTTCATTTAGGCAACCAAGACTGAATATTTCAATTCCATAATTTAGGCCTTTTGGTATCCAGTTTTTGGAAATTGGACTACTGTCAGAGATCTTTTGTGTTCAGGAAGCAAAAAGGAACCACTCTTTGCCAGTGATATTTTTTGGGGTGACATGGAAGCAAGCCTTTGCAGAAAAATTAATTAACTTGTTGATCATAGGGCTCGTGCAGAGGAGAGCATAGTGGTAAATGTGCTGTGATTCCTTCTGCCTTTAGAAATAGTAAGGCAAATAACTGAATAAAAATGGCCTTGATAAAGATGATCAGGTACCTTTTGCTCAAGGACAACAGCTTGCAAACTGGAGTAGGTACCAGGAGATGGCAGCATCCACTAAGGCCGTCACACGTGTGCTCACATCTAATTTGTTGCTAATGCAGGACCTCCTTACCTGGAGGTAACTTCAAAATCTTCTGTTTGAGTTATTTTTTTCACTCTCTGTTAAATGTTAATTCAGCGTTCTGATTAGTTTCTGCCCACTGGGCTCAGTGATTAAAGGTTCTTGTAAGAAAGTGGGCTTGCCAAGCTGGCAGGTAACTCAGCACTGTAAGCCTTATTTCTATTTTTCATTGTCTCATAAGAGTGTGGTTTTTGTTTTAAAGCTCTATAAGGGGTGAAGGATAATTTACAGCAATTTGTGAAGAGGTGGAAGAGATCCAGAGACTAGAGGACGAGGGGATTACTGATTTACAGAGCCAGTCTGACCTGTTCTGCAAACTTGAATGTGGCTTTTTAAAATCAGTAAGAAGCTGTCCCAGGGCTAGATTTTCCAAGGTTTTTAAGAATCTTGGGAATGCAGCTAAATTTCTTGGTCTGACTTGTGTTGACTTTAGTGAAAGTTTAGGAACAACATTTGCAGCTCTTGATTCTTCAGAAATCTGGATCTTGGAGAAGGATTTTTGCCCCCCAGCCAAATAATTTTGCAGTAGTGATCTGTGAGCCTAGCAGTGTTCACTTAGGCTTTTTCAGTCCTGTCTGAAGTTGACTGGGTTTGAGCCATGTTTGTGTACATACCAGCTTTAGGAGGAAGCGACGTATGAAGCCATTAACACAGCGTTTATTGCTGTTTCGCCACTATAAGGACTGCTTCTGTTATTAAAAACACAGCATCTGCTGGTATTGCATTTTGAGGTGTTCCGAAACAGCAAATTGCAGGTGGTCTTTTCTTTAGTGCATTTTTGTTGCTTATGATTTCAAGATTACTTAAGCTTTTATTCAATTACATTTTTGCCTCTTTCTCTTTATTTTTGATGCTTGACAATGGTTTAAAAGGCTTCCCTTATTTTTTTAGTTGTTGTTGGGGTGGTTTTTTTTGAGTTTTGTTTGTGTGTTTATCTTTTTCTTGATTGGTTGGTTGTTTTTTTTTAAGGATACACATTTCAGTAATGTCTAATTCAGTCATTCCTAGTTATTTCTGGGAGAACCAATGAAATGCACATGAGATATTAATATTTGGAAGGTAACTCTTGAAGAGATGAGGATGATTTTTCGTATAGCACATGTTGGCAGGGAGCCACTGAAGCTCAGACTGAGGTTATGGCCCAGAATTCAGGCTAGACTTAAGGATCCCTTGGACAATTTTTCTCTCTTTTGACTTCCTCTGCAGAATAGGATATGGCGCCGTGGGACTGAGCACCAGGCGTGGGTGGGTGGTCAGGTTCTCTGCCCTTGATCACAGGAGTGTAGCATAGGGATTTCCCAGTTGTCCCACTCTCTCCTGGCCTAATGCTATAGGTTTCTGCAGCTCCAGCTGATGCTGCTGATGTGAGACCTTTCAGTCAGTGATTTAGGCATACCGAAGCACTGGCTTGCCGTTGCTAGCACAGCAGCTAAAAATGCCAGCAAGACAACCCGTCCTTCTTATGATGAGGGTGAGTAATGGGAACAGGAAGGTGTCAGAGCTGATTCTCATCCCAGTTTTGGACAAGCGGGTAGTTCCCCCCCTCAGGCAAGTCTTTGCCTGCTTCCCTCTGCTGGTGCCACAAGGGGGGCCTGAAGCTGGCAAAAAGATGCAGCTCTCCCTGCGTTCCCTGAAAAGTTGTCTGCTCCCTGGAAAATCCTAGTAGCATAGAATCCTCCAGGCTGGAAGGGACCTCCAAAGGTCATCTAGTCTGACCTCCCCGCAGTCGCAGGGACACCCCCAACTAGACCAGGTTGCCCAGGGCTTCATCAAGCCTCGCCTTGAATATCTCCAGGGAAGGGGCCTCAACCACCTCCCTGGGCAACCTGTTCCAGTGCTCAACCACCCTCAGAGTAACGAAATTTTTTCTAATATTCAACTTAAATCTCTTCTCCAACTTAAGTCCATTACCCCTCGTCCTGTCGCAGCAGGCCTTTGTGGATTTGCTAAGACGTGGATCACAAGCAGAACAACAGCAAGATACAATCCTGAAATAAAAGGCTTTGTACAATTTGTAAACTTTCCTCAGACAGGGATTATCAGGAAGTTTGTGCTGATGCTGTGGCAGTGTCAAGTGGGGTTTACTGAGGTAGAGTCGTAGCCGGTCTTTCTTCAGCAACTTAATAAGTTGGCGAAAGTCTTTTGAATACCGTCGAAGTCTTTGAAATTGTGCAAAACTCCTTTAGATTTACTGAAAGCTAATCAGTGTGACATTAACAAAGAACAAAGCAAGCCTAGTGAAGATGAAGGATTTGAGAAGTGATTCTTTTTTCTTTTGTGGTGGCTATTTTTTAAAAATTAAACACTTGCCCTTGTTGATTGGGTGACAAGCCATAAGTTAACAGGCTGGTTATCAAATGAAATGGGAACTGTTTATGTATGTTGAATTAGATCCTTTTATTCTTTGTCTGTCAGGATTTCCTTCATAAATGCAAGTTTTAACTAAGTCGCTCATTTAGCTGAAATTCAGTGATCTAATTCTGACAAGGTGTTTTAAATATCCTTTACCTAGTCAGCAACATTTGATTAAAATCAGCATGGGTGTTTCTCCAAACTGTTTTCTCTCCTTCTTAATTAAGAGTGTCCAAAAATAGCCTGTTTGCATTCCTCTGTCTAGGAAAGCAGCGTTCAGTATAAAGGTAAAATGTCCACAGTATGGACTAAGATTTATAATTCAGTTCTTGGACTGTAAAGCGTTTCTTACTATGTGGAGATGCAAAAATAAAATTAAAGCCAGGGAAAATGTATTAGTGAGAAGTTGTTCTGCTCAATAGCAGAACCCCAAGAGATTATGCAGTGTAAAGTCTTATGTTTTGAAAACTTTGAGGTATAACTTTGACTAGCTTCAATCAGTAGAATCATCATCAGTAGAGATGACAGAACCTGGGGCTTCTGGCACTCAATCTAACAGGATACCTTTTAGGATTAGCAGGGCAGTTGCATTCTCAGAGCACCAAATACCAGAAGCAACACACAAACATGCATAGGTGGAAGTTGTCTTCCTACTAATCAGACTGCGAAGGGGGATGATCACATTATGAGGACTTTAGGCAGAAATTCAGGCATGAGACTCCTTGCCCTTCCAAATAATTTTAACCAGAAATGGTTAAAGACTTTGTCTATACCTCAGTTTTCCAGCTGTAAAAGCTGGCTTTTATTAGGTGTTCATCACACATACTGTGTAGGCTGGAGGATGTGTAGAATTGGGTTGTATATAAGCAACTGAAAAAGGTGAAGTGTTTGTGGTGTCATAAATCATTGCCATTGGAGGTGTGGGAGCTGATTAACTGCAAAATCCCCGTAACAAAGCTGGCTTTCCACATTGCAGTGGAGTGAGGAACAAGCATGATGACTATCAACTGGCCAGTTCACTGCTTTGCTGATGTGGATTCTCCTCTGTTCTTCCTTAGTTAATCTCTACTAATGCAGTCTGAGTTACTTGATGTAGACTCCACCTCCCTTATCACAAGGGATTAACTAAACAGTGATTGCTGTTTAGTCATGTGGTTAGGTTGTGGGGCCTTACAGAATGGGTGAGCGTTGGGAGGTTAAGGCAAGTCTCATGTGCGTACCATAACATGAAATGAGTTCCAAGGTCTTAGATATTTAGTTTTCATCCATGAGGAAGCTGAACTCTCATCTTGTGATAGCTTTCTCTCTCCCATCCATGGAAAGGTGAAAAATAGGTGTACCTAAATTTGCTGAAAAACAAACAGTGGAGGATTAGGATTTCTGGATTATTCTGCATTGGAACAGAAGCTGTTGGAGATACTCACTAAAAAAACCCAAAATAGCATATAATGAAGCTGTTACGATGATTGGCACACACTTGCTTGGACTCTGCAGTTTACAATGCATTGTGTTCTTACTGCATGCAGCTTCCAGTGGCATTTTGCGATATATACAGTACTATGTCCTAGCTATTCTTCAGTGACATTGCAACTTCAACACATCCAATGTCGCATAAAAGCTTGAAGATGGTTGAGCTTAAATGAGGCAAATTTTGGAATAGTTTTCTTACTTTCTAAATGCTTGCAAATAATTTTACTTGATTTTGTTAGCAACAAGGAAAAATATTGGTAATGTTATCTTCAAGAATTCTTTTCTTTTGGAGGCTTATTGAAGAACATGGAGATGATATTACATAAATCAGAAAAAGCATTAGGTTTTGGAGTCTTAAGACTGTCACTGTGTCCTTAGCTCATTCTACCATACTTGGATACTGAAAAGAACTCAGAACAGGTGTAATACAACATAAAACACTAGGTGATATGTGCCCCTAAACCTGGAGAATGTAGTATGGGATACTAGCTAATAGTCTGATTTTCAGAGATGCTCAGCACCAACATCCTCAGCTGAAATGAAAATGGACGTGACGGCTGCTCAGCACAGCTCCAAATGGGGCCATGAATGTCAGCCCTAAAACTGCATTCCATTGTGTTTACTGTTTAACGTCAGCATCTCAAAACTTTGTCTAAGTGGAGTCTTTTTAGTTTTATTATTTCTGTTATGGTGGGACAAGGAAAAACATCATTGAGGATGCACTTTATTTTTCATTTGAGCTTTCTGTCTCCTGTGGCCTCTGTCCACAAGTGAACTATTTTTGAAATTTGAAGGCATCTGCTTAGTCATTTCTAAAATAGTCAAGAAGTGGCATGGGAGAGAGATTTTCCTAGTTTTTCCTTTTGTGGCTTTTTTTTTTTTTTTTTCTTTTAAGGCATCATTACATTGAAAGCAAACATTTGAAGAACAACAGAATTCAAGGCCCAATTTATACCAATTCAGACAATTATATTAACTCAGGGCCTTCAATGAGACATCATAGATCTATTTGTTTGAAGATCTAGTCCTCAGCACATGGTTCTCTGTGCTGAGTCTAGTGACAAACCTGAGATGACCCAGGCTTTTTAACGCATATTTAAAACCAGCAGAATCTGTTGGTAGGTTTCTGTACCTGCTCTGTATTCGTGCTTAAAAGCTGCTGTGACTAAGGAGCACTGCCCAGTAATTTTCTCTGTTCTTGATAAGGACCAAAGGTAAAAAGGTGAGCTTGGCTGCTAAAATGGGCAGCTACAATTATTCTAGTGTGTCAGGTGAACAATGGTGATGCTGAAAGAAGTGCGAGAACTTCAGAAGAAACCAAAATTACATGAAAAGAGTTACATATATACGTAGACATACATGTGTGTATATATATATTCTAGTTGTCTGTTCTTCAGTGTTCATTTCCTACTCCTGTTCCTGTATAACAGAAGTGGGTGGGAGTTGGAGCAAAGAGGCTGTGTGAGAATGTCATGGGAGAGCAAAATGCTAGATTTGGGATAGATGTTAATGCAGGGAGGAAAGCAGGCTCTCTAAATTGGATTTGTGAGGGTAACCCAGTGGCTGATGCAAATACTTAAATGCAGACAGGAGAAATAAACATTTGGTCATTTCTGTCATGACACAGTAGGAAGGCATTTTCAGCAATTTTAGGAATATCCAGAAGTTTTCCTCATTTCTTCAGGCTCATAGTATGAAGATGAGCTGCCTTTTTTAGGTAAAGCGTTAATAAAAGCCTTATAAACGTAGTAAAAGCTCTTCATGAGTTGTCCATATAATTTCAGATGTACAATGACGTGCTATTGAAAAGTTTTACTGGGATTCATTCAGCTTGCTCTGTGAAATTCACTTCTGGCTGTTCCACAGTGGTAATGCCAAATTAAAGCCAAGAAAGTGGCTACATTTATCTGATGTATACACTCCATCGTTGCTTAAAAATAAAATTACCTTATGTAACTAATAATTTCACTTCAGCATTCTCAGCACTTTGAAGGCATATCCTCTGTCAGAAAATGTGGTAAACATTGAGGATAAATTGTTTCATTATGTAAGTCAAATCTTGAAAAGTTTCAAATACAGCCAGTGTGTGGGTGTATGTGTATTTGTTTATTTGAGTATATATCTGCCTACATAATCCCTCATCTTCTAGTCTACATATTTTCCTTGTCAAAAGTAAAATCATGTTAGGCACTGTTAAATAGTAACACTTTACACTTATTATTATATAGTGTCTTTCATCCAGGCTTCTCATACTACTTTTGTTATTAATGCTGGATAATCCTGGCGTGACATAGAAAATATTATTCCCATTAATAATAATTAAACAGAATCACAGAGTAATTAAATGCTTGTCTACAGTGGCATTGACATTCCTGTTTCAAAGATGTATTTATTCTGAGTTCACTGTCTTCATGTAAAATCTCAGAAGGATGTTAGTTTTTCTCTCAACATAGCAGTTTAAGGTCACTCCTGGAAATGGTTGTGTGTGTACATGTGGGGGTGATTGTAACTTGGTGTGTTTAGTAACTATCTCTGCTTTCCCCATCATTCTTTTTGGTTTTGGCTATTTGAGATTCCTCTCTTGAATTAACAGGTGTCATTGCAAGATGCACTTTTTTTAAGGGAGGACATAGGCAGTTAAGTCAATCAGAAACTGAATTACTAATTCTTATACTCTTGTTCTCATATGGCTTCTAAATATTCCACTGTCCTTTTGCAGGATGTATACATAATAGAGAACTGCACCAAACCCTCTCCCTGACTTCTAAAATGTCTAAAATATCTATGAAGATAGTAATTGACTTTTCTTTTCCAGCTTAACCCACACTATCCAGAAGCCAGTAATGAAGGAAAAGCTTTGGTAAGTGGAATTTATACGTTGCATGTAATCTGTGAAATATTGTGTCCTTAACCTAATACATCCCAACGTCTGGAAGTCCTTTATAGCTTTCCTTTTACTTGCATGTCACAGATACTGAGATTGTTTTCCATATCCTGTGCAAGCTGGAGTGCAACTGAGAAATGGTGTTACAGAAAGTTATTCCTTGCATAAGGCAAAGGTTAGGTAACAAATTCTACGCCAAATTGGCATTAGTTGGAAGCTCTTCTGCATGGTCACTGTGGATATGAGCTGTATTAATTCTCCTCAAATCAGGTGTATTACTTGATGGCAAAACCTACTATCCTCTTTAGCTAGAAAACCAGGGACGATCAAGTCTGGTTACTTATGTGTCAGGACCACTTCAGAGGCACTGCTGGTGGAAACAAGCCCCCTTGAGGCATGTTTGTCAGTCAAGTGTAGCTCGAAAATCTAAGAATATGCTGAGACTCTTTTTATTGCCTGTATTGAATATGTGCAAGCAGATAATAAGGCACAGGCTTAGTCTAAGCCCTGCCACACTTCAGGCAACTCTAGCGTGACATCTTCTCAAGGATCCAAGTGGTCTTTGCTGCAGTGCGGGTGGGTTTGACAGAGGCCTTATGCCCTTTGCCTTGGAGGCAAAAGCCTTTGCCTTATGCAATATCAAGAGTGTGCTAGCTGATTTTAACTAACAAGACGAGGCCAGACACGTTGTAGTTTATAATGTGTGAAGGAAGTGGAGCTAAAACCTTGGGGGAATCTTATTGTTACTGAGACAACAAATAGTCCAAAATAAGAATTGTCCCTTCATCAGATTCATGAGATTGCCTTGAAAATGCTGAGATCCAAAAAAAAAACAACAACCCCAAACCAACAACAACAACAACAAAAAAACCCAACAAAACACCAACAAAAACTCAGTTAAGTTTCTTTCTGTTTGCCTTCTGGCTTTTGTTCTTTTAGAGGACACATCTTCATGTTTTTCTCTGCTTGGGAAAGATTTATTTAATTTCTTTTTTTAATATTTTTTTTCATGAAACGAAACCTAAGATTCTTACACAATCAGATGTCTTCAGGACTGCAATTTTAATAAAAATGGAGGCTTTAGTAGAGGTTGAAAGAATTGTTTTTCCATCTTCCCTGGTACTTGGTATTAATGGTAACATAATGTTGTTGTTTAGACACAGGTGGCAACAAAGAACCAGGTGGCAGCCCTGTTCTAACACCCCACAGCGGTGGGGAGAGGATTGGAGGAAAAGGGCAAAACTTGTGGGTTGGGACAAGAACTGTTTCACAGAACAAGTAGAACAAGGAAAACAGTAACACATATGGAGAAGGATACAAACACGATTACAATACCAGTCACTCACCAACTGCAGCCCCAACTGCCATCAACCCCGCACTGTCATCCGCCTTCCTGTCCCCTCTCCCCTTCCCGGCCAGCTCCCTGCTACCCCCTGGGCATGGCTCACATGGGGTGGAATAGCTGTGCCCCTGCTAGAGACAGGGGAGAATTAACCCTTTCCCTCCCAGAAAGCAGGATACACAGCAATATAAGAAATAGCTTAAATAGCTAAGCTGTACAGGAAGATGAGAATTCTCTCATGAAAATATGGAATTTCTGAAAGCTTTTTTACTTTTGTATTGGAATGGCACTTGAAGCCCTTGGAGCTTCTGGATGGAAATGGAGATATGATCTAGAAGTTCTGGTTCTTCTCACCCAGTGAGTAGGGAGCTTGCTTGGAAATGCTTGGCTTCATGCTCCTGCTCTGTGAACAGCAGACCTTGTCTCATAGATGTGCATCCGCATTAACATTGTAGTTCACGTCATGATGGCACTTCTCAGTCAAATCTTTTGATTATTCCCTATTTAAGACACTCTAGTTCACTTCTCAGAGCATGTAAACTTGTATTCTGTTGAATGAAATTCTCTGGCATGCATCTACTGTGCTCCAGCCTTTCATGGCGCCCAGCCCAGAAAACCAGGCTACAGTTAGCCTGAAGAAAGACCTAAGAAAGCATGTATAGGATAGATGTTAGGTCCTCATCACCAAGGATTCAGTCCTATTGTACAACACTATACTAATTTAGATATAATATAAGGTTTCTGGTTAGAGCAACTCCTCTCCATCTCAATAATTAAATATTCCTTGGACTAGGCACAAAAATAATCTCACCATGAATGTTGAAGGTGACTCCTATAACAGTTTGGTTTAATCCATTTGGGCGTTGATTTGAACTGAAAAAGTCCAGATCAGATAAATAAGGCTAGATAAATATTCTAATGAAAATCCAGACTGGTCGATGATCAAAACTGATGTCTCTATAGAAATTTTGGTTTATGCAGTGAGCACTTGTGAAAAAATGTTTTGTGAAGGAGCTCCTAACAATGTTTGGTAACACCTCCATGTAAATCCAAGCCTATGGGCACTTTTAGTATAGTAGAAATCCATTTGGATCTTCCGGCTCTTTACAGTCTTGTTGGAAATAGCAAGAGTCAGCAAAGGCTATTTTAAGTCTTCATTCTGATGTTGAAGCAACTAAGCAGAAAAGCTTCCCTTCCCTGTGCAGGAATATCTGTTGCAATGATGCAGTGTTTTGAATTACACCTCAAAAGTACAAGAATCTTATATTGTCTGGAGTTACTTAAGAGCCAGTTCCGTCAGTCTTGTATACAATATGCACATAACCTAGAGCACACACACTTGCTTTGCTCTGTGGTTTTCATCTGGTGTTTCTTCTGCAAGGTAACTGCCTAATGGATTCATTGCAAAGGCATCTTACTTTTCTTCTTTTGACGCAATTAATTTTGAAATACTGCCTGTGAAGTATATCTGCTCTAGAGGGAGAGGTGGAAGCTACCCCAATAAAACTTGAAGTCTGAGCAGCAGGGAAATGGGAGATGCATACTCGAATCCCTTCAACTGCAGGAAGAATCTGAGCCTGCAGCCTATGTTTTTCTTTTCTCTGCTAGTCTGTTGGATAAAAGGGCACCAGTTCCTTCTCTGTCATCTGGGTTTGAAAGGTGGCGCAGCCATCTGTGCAATTTGTGCCAAGCTTTAATTCCTAAATGTGTGATGGGCTCCTTGTGCATGTTCACTGCTTCCTTTACAAGTCTGGATCACAGTTGCTTAGGCAACTGAATTTGAGGAAGCAGTTATGGAGAAGGATTTTCAGTGGTGCGGTAGTGGGCATATGCACCTAGGTTCTGCCTCAGTGCATTTTTTTTGGCTTGCCTTAAGTGACTTGAAGGTCTGAAAGGGTTCTGGCTCCAGAGAGTACAAATATTACTGGAAGTCACTAGGATTTTTGTTCTCAAGCGTTAAAGCTATGTTTGGACTGTGGTTCGTTGCTCATTTACGGGCTGCTTCTTGAGAATCCAGCCAAATTGTCTTGTGAAACACTGCTTTTATTTCTGATAAAATTTGGCCTTGCAATGAGTTGATTAATATTCTTTATATATATATTTCTTACATCTAAACTCTGAAAGATTTAAAAATAATAAAAAAAAAAGTATATATATGGGAAGGCCATATAAGAAAAGGTTTCTTCATTTCTTGAAGCTTAGGAGATTTGTAGTCTATCGTGCAACATTATGCAGTGCTCTGTGTTACAGCTGCCATTAAAGCCAAAATTGATGTATTCTGTGCTGCAAAGTAGTCTTATTATTTCTAATCACAGAAATGTATAGCATCCAGAAGAATGCAATAAACGTTAGGGAAATGTCACGAACAGCTGGGAACCTAGCATTTGTTAGCGTCTTTGTATTAAAGGCTGTCTCTGGTTAGGTATCTTAACTCCATTTGTCTGCATTTTCACGAGAGTGATGATCCTAACCAGCTCCAAACTGGCTTTTATTGTTGAGATTTTTCTTGGATTGAGAGTGGTGTGGATTTACTTTTCCTATAAAGAAGTTGGATAGTTGTACCGTGGACTTCTAGTTGCAATTGACATACCTCCTTTGACTTCTATTTCATCTGTTTTTATGATTTCCAAATAACTCTGAAATTTTTTTACTTCCAACTCAGGTGACTTTTTTTTCTGATAAACACTAAATTATATATTTTTTAAAGTTATATCTAGAATCATCTTCCAGCAACTAAGTTTGCTTAATTAAAATTTTACAATGTGGGACACAATTTAAGTGAGTAGAGTAGGCTTGGGGGATTTATTGTTTGTGTGTTTTTTTTTTTTTTTTTT
>VZRU01019648.1:256514-278092 GCA_013398155.1 Pedionomus torquatus | reverse complement strand
TTTTTTTTTTTTTTTTTTTTTTGTTAAGTTTCTTTTTAATTCGGTATGATGCACTGCAAATCAGGGGTGGTAGCCCAGGAGTTACAGACCTTGCTGTGAACCTGGATAATTTTTTCCACTCCTCCCCAAAATGTCTGTTTGTTTTCACTAGCTAGGGCTCCCTTTTTTGAAATCTTAGACTGCTTTCCTAGATGAGTACCTCCTGAAGAGTACTGGTGCCACTGGCTCTACGATAGGGGTATTTTTCTCTTCCCCCTTCTGGCAAAGTCCGATTGCGCATGTGAGTATAGTTTGCTTTGCTTTCCTGCTGCGGGATGAGGCCAGGCAGAAGAGGAACTGAATGTGTGTTTTCTTCATCCTTGTTGAGTGATTTAACCAGCACTCAATAGAGCGAGGCCATTCTACCCTCTTCCCTTTGGTTATGTTTCCATTTTGACTTGGGACGGCCTGTCACTGGTTTCTCCGTAGTATGAGAAATTCAAAACTACTTTTTTTTTTCCTCAGGAATTTAGTATTTGCCAATATTACTGCATTTCTCTAAACTCCTAGCATGTAATTCACCTGTTTTTGTTTGTTTGTTCATTTTTAAAGTCTAGGTAGCACTTTGCTTGGCTGTCGCTAACCACATCACTAGCATCTTTGAAACTGTTCATTGGCTTCCTCTTCATAGTGCTTTAAGTTTAATTTTCTTTTCTCTATATTTAAGACCTTTTGCAGTTCTTTTCCCTGAATCCAGTTTTGCTGGCTGCATCTGCTCATATGCTAGTTTCTTACTTCAGCAAATGTCATCTTGTTTTCATCTGCTTAGGAATGCAGTGCTTCTCCTGAGCTGATCATATTGTCAAATTAATTTGAAGTAGTTTAATACTTCCACTTCGTACTACATCCCCGTGTAGACTCATCTGCTGATTCAAGAATGGCTACGTTAAGTACAGATTCTGATGACTGCTGACTAAATTTAATGAATCATAAGAAACTTTTGGTGTGCAAGTGTGTGTGTTCTCTCTCTGTCGGTCTCACAGAGGCATGTGCACACACACTCAGACATAAATTCAGACGTAAATCCATGTATGTTCTTCTGTGATGACTATTGCTCTGCCTCTCATGTACTCCTTCTATAAAAGTTGTTTTCCAGGCTGTCAAGTTCAGGGTCGCTTCTTGGTTTTTTTCTTTTTGTTGACTAGTGCTTAACACCCATAATCCATGTTGGGTTGTGAGGTGAGCTGGAGAACCTAAAATAGTATTATAAGGAGAATTCTGGGGTTTTGCTGGAGTCCAGTTTGAAACCACTGCACAGCTGTTGTGTAGGTCTGATTCAGCTCAGCTAAGCTTTGCGTTGCAGTTAGCAATGTTACAGACACTGTCTTGCCTTGCAGTTAGCAATGTTACAGACACTGTCTTGCCTTCCACTGAAGTGGACTTTCTTGATAGAAAAAACAGCTCTTGCTCATATGCCAGGTCTGATTTGACAGTTGCCAAGCCTCTTTGGCAGGATTTAAACCTGATGGGCCAACTCTGTTGCTCCATGTCATCTATAGAATTGTTGGGGAGACTGTGAAGTGGGTGGAGTCAGCCCCAAACTACAGCATGAACTTCACAGAGCTGGTGGTTAGCATGAACTACTGAAGCACAGGAGACCTTCCTTTGGCTTTGTTTCCTGTCGTAGAAAGCCGCACACGTGCATATATACCCATGGTTAATGACTTACTGGAGATGGTCAGACATTATGTCATGAATGAGTAAAAAAGCCCTTCATAACACAGAGTAGAATGTGGATTCATATTTTGGTCTGTATTTTTCCCAGAGCCCCAGTGAAAAAAAAATGCATAAAATTACCAAGTGCCTTTTTGCATACCAGCCTTCTCAGTTTGGAAGTTGTAGAGCATGCAGTTTGTGGAAAATCCTAACTAGATTTGACTGTAAGTTATCGGAAATACCAAAAAGTCTGTATGCTGTTCTAAACTGTTCTATGCCATTCACCCTTTTACAGACCTCTTGAATATTAAACTGATTTTCTGATTTTCCAGTTTTGTTTGGGTATTTTGGAAGTAGATTTTAGTTTTATGATAGACGACTCACACCTGTTACACTCTTAAGAGGATTCTCTTATAGTTTTCCTGCCTTTCCAGCTTAGGTTTCAGCCTGAGTTTGTAAAACAAAACATGTATGGAAATCACAAAAATTTTTACTATTTTCTCAATCCTTGCATACAGGTTAAGCGTTTGTGTATGTTTTTTTAAACTAATTTTGAGCGTGGGGTACGGAAGGATATGAGAACTGCCAGACTACTTACTCCTCTGCAAGACACAGGAGATGTTTCACCTTTGCCTCTTAGTGGTAATACTCTAATCACTAGACAAGCCTAACGAAAATTTCCAAGAGTTTTCACGGAATCACAGAATTGCCAGAGTTGGAAGGGACCTCTAGAGATCACCCAGTCCAACTCCCCGGCTGAAACAGGATTGCCTAGGGGATGTTACTCAGGACTGCATCCAGGCAGGTCTTGAAAATCTCCAGAGAAGGGGACTCCACACCCTCCCCGGGCAGCCTGTTCCATGCTCTGCCAACTTATGAGAATTTTTTCCTCTTATTTGAATGGAACTTCCCATGTTTCAGCTTGTGCCCATTGCCCCTTTTCCTGTCACTGGGAACCACTGAAAAGAGTCCAGCTCCATCCTCCTTCAACCCACCCTTCAGATACTTATAAACATTAATAAGGTCCCCCCTCAGCCTTCTCTTCTGCAGGCTGAAGAGTCCCAGCTCCCTCAGCCTTTCCTCATCAGGGAGATGCTGCAATCCCTTAATCATCTTTGTTGCCCTATGCTGGACTCTATCCAGTAGTTCCCTGTCTCTCTTAAACTGGGGAGCCCAGAACTGGATGCAGCATTCCAGTTGTAGCCCCACCAGTGCAGAGTGGAGGGGGAGACTGACCTTCCTTGACCTACTGGCCACACTCTTCCCTATGCAGCCCAGTTCTTCCTACTGTCTCTATCCTTCATAGCAGTAATGGGATGGAAAGCTGGTGGTTTTAGATGTCATAATGAAAAACTGGATGTTTTGGAAGGATTCAAAACGTGCCTTGAAATGAGATTATAACTAGCTATTTCTTACGTACTTTCACTCATCCTTAATTGTGTTGCTTAATCAATTGGCCATATGAATAATCAAAGCTTTGCCCTTGATTATCCCTACAGTTTGGCTTTAATCAAAGTACTGATGCAAACCAAGTAGAGCCTACCCTCTTAACATTGCTGTGTAGATCTCTTCCCTCGTGGTACACTATAAATCATTATAATAGTATTTCAAGTTTCCAGTGTTTGATTTTTCTCTTTTGGCTTTTTTCATTCCTCTTTTCCTTTCCTCCACAAGATATATTTTGTGTACGTGAAGAGCCCTGGCCTGCCAGTCTCTTAATTGGTTATTAGTCTTTTGTAATTTGTGTAACTCAATACCCCAGGGGAGCCGATTTTACTTATCCCAGTAATTCTGTTGGTTGCTGCATGGTTCAAGGCCTAGATTCTGAATTACTCCTTCAAGCAAAGATATGTGCTTAGGGAAGCTAGGATTTGGCGTCTGTGAAGGGAAAGGTGCCTAAGTAACCAAAGGTGAAGGTGGCTGCTCAGTCTTACTGAGTCACAAGACTCTCGTGGAGCTTCAAAAGATGGTGGAAGGAAGATCACAACCTTAGGTTTCCATATCTCTTGAGGTACCAAAACAACTAAATCTGTCACTTGAAAGCTAGGGGGTAAATGTCTACAGTTTCAGTGGGCACACTCAGACTTATGTTGGATCTAGCTTCCAATGCATTATCAGATTGTGTTAAAATTTCAAATACAATTTAGTTGGTGCTTTCTATGTGTCCCCTTTCCAATGACATGTTGATCTTAGTGGAACAGATATTCTGGCTCTTGCTGTTTGAAAAGCATACTGCTGTGATTCTGACTGTACAAGAGGAAAAAATGAAACTTACATAAAACATAAGTGGAATGGAATAGGTGGAACTGGTCCAGCGGAGGGCCACGAAGACGATTAGAGGGATGGAACACTTCTCCCATGAAGACAGGCTGAGAGAGCTGGGGCTGTTCAGCCTGTAAGAGAAGGTTCCACGGAGACCTAGCAGCCTTCCAGTATCTGAAGGGAGCCTACAGGAGAGCTGGAGAGGGACTCTTTGTCAGGAAGTGCAGGGACAGGACAAGAGGTAACGGTTTTAAATTGGAAGAAGGGAGATTTAGATTAGATCTTAGGAAGAACTTCTTTGCTGTGAGGGTGGTGAGGCACTGGAAAGAAGGTTGCTCAGAGAAGTTGTGGATGCCCCATCCCTGGGAGTGTTGAAGGCCAGGCTGGATGGGGCTTGGAGCAACCTGCTCTAGTGGGAGGTGTCCCTGCCCATGACAGCGGGGGTTGGAGCTTGATGATCTTGAAGGTCCCTTCAAACTCTAACCATTCTATCATTCTATGAATTAGGCAAATTGCTTACCTTTTTAATCCTCTTCCCCCTTTAAAAAATCTGATTTTCATTATTTCTCTTATTTTATCTTTCCAGATAAGCACTGTGTAGTTACATCTGTTGGGCATGAAGGGTCTGCAACTACCACAGTTTTTTTTTTTTAAGTTGTAGGTGTCAAGTAATAATGTGTACAGTGCTGCGGCTTCTCTGTAGCTTGTGACCTGCTGTTGTGATAATGACTGTCTGAGGCTCCATGTGCCTGGGGCAAAGTACATCCTTTGTGTTACACACTCCAAAGCTAGTCATGATATATCTTTACTAGAATGTGGAAAGGAAAAAACCAAGTACAATTCAGATATATTACTTGCCTATAAGGTAATTGGGGAATTAATAATGGGCCCTGATGCAAGCAAGTAACCCTTGTACCTAATCAGCAGAGAGATGGCGACCTTCCTGCTTCAAAGAAGAAGCGCCAAGCAGGGGAGAAGATTATGTATACCTTGGTCTCTGTCCCACATGGAAATGACATCGCATCTCTCTTTGAACTGGATGCCACCACTCTTCAGAGAGCTGATTGCCTGGTTCCAAGGTAATAACAAAAAAAAAAAAAATCAACAAAAAAAAAAGGAAAAAGTATTGCTGCATTGACAGGGTTTCTTCCTAGCGTTCTGCTGGTGAGTAAAGCAGGAAAACATCAAACACAAGCAAGTATTATCCTTCAGTTAAAATTTGGGAGTGTTCATGGATAAACAAGGGATGTATAAAACATGATACCGCTGCTGTGACTGGGTAAAATAATTATAAGGATAAAGCAAGTGACACTTAAAGAGGGTCTGTGAAGAGAAAAATGATGTGCTAAATATTGCACAGGTATGTACGAGGGTAGAATTGAGCTCTGCGCACTCTTTGAAAAAACATAGTTGGAAAAAAATAGACCTAACTGAACTGTTCCCAACAAAATAACATGTAAGGTGAACTAGGCTTCTGTTTCCTTGACAGATCATGATGCCACTGAACACATTTGCTATTCAAATGAATTCGGCAAGTGGCTTCTGGGTTCTAATTGTGAATGTTTGAAATTTCAATGGTGTGTTGCTTAGCAAAGATTGGCTGGATAAGTCACGTGGTGTTGGTTGTGCCTGAATGGGCATGCAGGCACTTGCAGCTAGTTGTTATGAGGGTGGACTTTAAAGCTGGGTACCCACAGATACTGATATATGCAGCTTTGAAGTGTATTTGCTATGCTAAGTTTAGCCAGACAGTTTGCTTACTTGACTACTCAAAGCCCATCAGCATGAAGGGGAGAGCGTGAATATATATAAAACGTAGAATTCAGAGTAAAAATTGTGATTGATTTCTCAGCTCTGCTTTTTGATAATGCCACAGATTATCATATGGAAAGAATGCAGAAGAATCTCAAGTCTTGTTTTTTTTTGTTCGCTTGATTTTTAGTTGAGAACTAGTACTATAAATGATTGCTCCCTGGAACAAGGGTTTGCAGATCATAATGGTGAAGCTGTGAAACCATGGCCAGTTTTACTTTCTGGCTTTTGTGCTGTAACAGGTTGAAAGGATTTGTTACTTTGCAGAAGCAAATAATAAGAAAAGAATTGGGTTTATTTGTGTAATGCATTTCTATTCAGATGGGATTTTTAACACCACCTCTTTTCAATTTTTTTAAGGAATACTTTACTTCTAGGCTTATATAAATACTTAAAACCGCATTCTGCATAATCCCAAGATGTTGTTTGTTCTTGTTGCAGCTCTTTTCTGGGTGGGAAAGAAGGAGACGAGGGAAAAGGGTACTAGAATAACTTTTAGGTCTCCCTCACCCTTTTATTAGGAGTGGCTGGTGTGACTCTTGCCCTCAAGTCTCATGTTATGGGCATGTGTTGCATTGCACCCCACCTTGCCTGCTTCAGGTCGGGACTGATCCATCTAACCTGTTGTTTGCTTTGTTCTCCTTTAGGAACTCGTATGTCCGACTGAGACATTTATGCACTAACACCTGGGTCACTAGCACCAGCATTCCAATTGACACTGATGAAGAAAGGCCTGTGATGTTAAAGGTAAACACATATATCTTGGAGTTGACATCCCAAACTCATTCCTCAAATTCTGTACTGGTGATCTCACTTCTAGCATAAAAAAACCGTGTAATAACTAGGATAAAGGTAAGAGGAATGCTTACCCACATGAAACCAAAAACTATTGCAGATTGGGACGTGCCAAACGAAAGAGGACAAGGAAGCTTTTGCCATTGTATCAGTTCCTCTGTCTGAGGTCAGAGACTTGGACTTTGCCAATGACGCAAACAAGGTTCTAGCATCAACTGTTAAAAAGCTGGAGAATGGAACAATAACCCAGAATGAAAGGAGGTTAGTGATTTTTCTTTTTTCCCCCTCCTAAATTGGTACTTAGTCACTCATGACATCATGGTATCACGGTAATGGGTAAGTTAATAACATCTGTCTGGACATAGAGGCAATGAGGAGAGGACACTTCAGTAGTGAGAGTACTAGCCTGGGAATAGATTCCATCAGGCTGGTCTGTGTATCTCATCTGTAAAATGGGGGTAAATGGCACTTCTGCAGCTTACTGGCCACATAAATAAATGGGCAGCTCCCTGGGCAAGTGCTAAGTGTTTGTCTTAGTTTCCTCAGTTTCCGTGCCTGAGCTGTAATACAGGGGTCCATTGCATTTGGTTCTCATCAAGTATACATGAAATGGTACAAGAAAGCCATCTATACAGTGGGTAGCGTGGCAGGACTTTCCATGCTTCTGGAGTTCACTGTGCTGCACATTCATGCTGCAAGAGCAGTAGAAGCAGATCTCAGAGTGACTGAGAAGTTGCCCCAGTAGTCCCTTTCCTATTTCTATTTTTCCTCTTCTCGCTTCCTATATTACACAATTTCGGTGCCTACCCTTTATATTTATCCCTGGTTCAACTGTAGCACTAGTAGAATTCTTCTCACCAGCCCCTGAATTAAGGGATTTTGTCCTACATTGTAGCCAATACATCCCACTGCCAGTGATCTAGTTTGGTATTTGTTTTCAGCTGTCTGTGATTAAACAAAATATTAGACAGTGTCTCTGGAAGTGTTAATTTGTAACTTCTATTCCACTGTGCATCATCTACAGCTTTTTGCTGAAAATGTTTATTTTTGGTGATAAAACTTAATTTTTGCTGTCAGTTGCCCGTAGCAATTAGACCATATGGTTTAATATCAGGTGAAGGATTTATCATAACAGAGAGATCTGTAATGGCCTGGGTGTTGGTACTCAGCCTTGAAAAGTGATGGGCCATTTCATTATTGAGTTAAAACAGAGAGGGGCACAACATAATCACATGTTAAAGTTGTGCCACTGTGTCACTCCAACCCACTATTGTCAAGTCTTGCTGTTGACATATTGGTACAACACACATGTAAAACATTTCAGTGTGGTTTCAGAATAATGCTGTTATTTGTTTGTTTCTGTGATTTCCTCTGAAAAAAAAAAAACAAACCCAAACCAACACCCTCTTCTCCCTGTCTTACCACCTTCCTGCTTAGCTATATAGGGGTCACAACAGTTCTCCCTCCTACATCTGCTTTTTCTGCTGTGAGGTACCTTGCTGTTCTCCACCAGTGAGCTGAGACTTTTAAAGCTAAAACTCACTTGGAGAGTTGGCTTTCAGAACAGCCCAATGGAAGTGTTGCATCTGCCTCCCAGAGATGACTTCAAAAATCTGCTGGGCATCTTCCTGCCACTTTCATAGCATACCTACAGGTTTCCTAATTATAAGGCTCGATGTCCAAATTCAGATGACACTTCCCTAGGGTAGAAGATATGCCAGGTTTTGTTCGTAAAAGATCAGAAGTTCTTTCAAGGGGGATCCTTTGAAATCTATGGGCATCCATACTTCTCTCTGTGGATACCTGGCAAAGTATGTTGTAACAAGGAGACAAGGACTGCTTTCTTTTAGCATTTTCTGAAGGTAGGAGAGAAGGAATTACTACTGCCTCTGTCATTTTTAGCACTTGCTTCAGCCAAATCTTCTTTTGTGTATCAAAGACTGAAATAAATATAGTATTTTTTCAACTGTTACTTTGGTCACTAGGGAAATTGTCTCGTGGCAGAATACTTTTGTGCCCCTAGTGAGTCCATCGTTTTGTTTCATGGACCCATAGCAATGGTAAAAGTATAAAAATCCTTGCTAGGCTGCGTAAGAGTGTTTTTCTACTGTTCCTTGGCCTTGAGGCCAGCTGGTATAGATTTTGTATTTCTGAATACTCTGCATCAATTCAGCATCCTGTATTTTTTTTTTTCCTTTTTCCCCTCTGGTTGTTTTTTAATGCCTTGGTAAACATCCCCATGATGGATTCAAGCTTCTGCTGAACCAAGGTCTGGAATCCTTAAGTACGTGTCAAACTTAACTTTGCAGGGATTGAAGTTATATTGTGCTAGCTAAAGCTTGTTCTAAAAGATGATTTTCTTTCTTAATGAATCCTAGCAAGTGTTGAAGGACTGTATATAATAATGATTTGTCTATTTGTTCTAGGTTTGTAACCAAGTTACTGGAAGATCTCATTTTCTTCGTTGCTGATGTGCCTAATAATGGGCAAGAAGTTTTGGATGTGGTCATTAGCAAGCCAAACAGGGAAAGACAAAAATTAATGAGGGAACAAAATATATTGGCTCAGGTATGTCCTACTGTATTGATAACTTGCTTGTGTTTACAAGCAGATTGTAGGAGAGACTGATTTGAGGAAATGTTATATTTGGGTAACTTGGCTTATGCCATGATGGGTTTGTGGCTGGTTGGATCAGATACTTATGGTTTAGTCAAGGCTCACTTCTTGGTCTGTGGCTCAGAGGGGCCATGTCTGATATCTTAGTTTCATGTAATTCTGATGACTATTAAGACTGTATTTGATAGCAAATTGTTGGTAAAATTTGAAACAAGCTTGTAACGTGTCACAACCCTGCAGGTGTTCTCCATATAGGAAAAATCCATCTGGATCCCCAACTTTGTATGAGAGCCAACTTGCATGTAAATCAAAATCGGCATTATCTTTAAGTAACCTACTGAAATAAATAAAATTTTTTAAAAAGTGAAAAGGATGAAAGTGTCCAATATTGGACAGCAGCCAATGTTGTCCTTCTTTTTCATCCTCAATTTAGCCAAAGTTAAGGTACTTAACTAACAATGTTTAAAATTTGGAATAGCAGTAAAGAGAAAGCAATGTCAGTCAAGTTAGCGGGAAATGTAAAGCTAAATGCATAAAGCTGTAATGTCTGAGATTTGTTCCCCCATATGTATTTAGTCATATGTAGGTAAGAGCAGTGATTCCCTTCTGACTTTGGTCGGTAAGGCCCTTACGCTGATCCTGCCAGAGGACATTAGCTTTGACTACTACAAGTTAAGCAAAATCTAGGTTTAATTTTTCATTTTGATTTTGAACAGATATTTGGCATCCTCAAAGCTCCTTTTAAGGACAAAGGTGAAGGATCGATGCTGAGACTTGAAGACCTGGGTGACCAGAGATATGCTCCGTACAAATACATGTTAAGGTTATGTTACAGAGTTCTCAGGCACTCTCAGCAGGACTATAGGAAGAACCAGGTCAGTGATATTCAAGATAATTTTCCTCCCAATTCCTATAATTAAGAATACTTGGTTTGACATTGCTCTCTGCACTTACAAATGGGATTCTGTGGTAACAGTGAAAGTACTGGGGTTTGTGTGGGATAGTAGTAAGAAGTCACCATCATATACTGCCTCATGCCGAGGAACAGTATGTTTTGTACGTGTTTGTATATGAATTGAATGGTCAGCATTGAATATCATAGATCTACCTTGTACTTTCACAGGCTTAGGCAGATATTGGGGTCCACTGCTTTGTCCATCAGCTTTCTTTTATTAAAATTATGCTCTTGGACTCTGGATTATAACATGGGGAATCGGCAAAACTGTCTGTTTCTGTTGCTTAAATTTGTAGAGGGGTGGCAGTATATGAGAGAGAGCCTGATTTCCCACTTCAGGAGATTCCCCGCAAGCAAGAAGTATTTCAGAACATGGTATTGAGTGCTTCGTGTATTGCAGTGGGGAAAAATTGCACTAATGTGGTAGGACTAACGGGATGAGAGATTGAACTGCTGTATGTGGCTTGTTTTCTTCCTAATGCATTACAGAAATATTTCTCTTCTCTTGGAGGGAGACAAAGGGAAGAGGGGACACTCAGGATGGAAAGCTTCTTAAATGTTATAAAACCTTTTGGTTTTTCCTTTTAAAAAAATTGGTTGCAGATTCTTTCTTGAATCTTGTTTATCTTTTCTTGGAGTGGTTTATGGTTATTGGTTTATGAAAGAAAAAGAAGAATTAGTCATCCTTAATACTGAATGTTTCTCAGGGTACGAATTTCAGGTGTTCAGTTATTCTTTTCTTCAGGCCTGTTCGGAGAGGAAAGTTTTGAGGGTTATTTTGATTGGTAATTGAGCTAGTTGCTTCTGGTT
This sequence comes from Pedionomus torquatus, assembly GCA_013398155.1. Classification (NCBI taxonomy): domain Eukaryota; kingdom Metazoa; phylum Chordata; class Aves; order Charadriiformes; family Pedionomidae; genus Pedionomus; species Pedionomus torquatus. The sequence goes on along the minus strand of VZRU01019648.1, from coordinate 267,147 downwards.
CTAAAATAAAACATTACCGCTTAACAGGTCATCATGAGAATTTTCTTTTTTTTCAGGAATACATTGCTAAGAACTTCTGCGTCATGCAGTCCCAGATTGGTTATGATATTCTGGCAGAAGACACCATCACAGCTTTGTTGCACAACAACAGAAAACTGCTAGAGAAACACATCACTGCTAAAGAAATAGAGACGTTTGTTAATTTACTCAGGAGAAATCGAGAGCCAAGGTTTGAAGTGGTCCATGTAACATTTTTTTTTCCTCTATTGAGGGGCTTATATATTCATAGTAACTGGGAATCTCTACTATTCATAGTTTTGTTGTCTCTGTCTCCCAGCTTTTTGACCTGACAGATGAGAAATCCAGAAGTACAGTGCCATGCCAGAAAGACATCAGAACTACCTGTAATTCTTGGGATTTGACCATATCTGCATTTCAGAGCTAGAGCTTACTGAAAATAAGGTTTCAGTAAGGAGAATTCTGAAAATTTTTTAAAATGTGGTTTTAGTTCTGATTAGGACAAAGAGAAACAAATGTAAATTTTCACTTCTCATAACTGTGCAGCTCCTCTGTAAAACTGCCACTTGTGTTGGTTCTCCTGCTAGTAATATTGGTGCAAATTACAGTCGTCCATTTTCCTAAGCTTTTATTACTAGTTTTCCTGCAGGTTCTGATTCCAGATCAGACTGAAAGGGGGTCTAGGATGGTGAACATTCCAGTAAGCATGTGTCCTAGACCAGATGTTCCAAATGAAAAATTCTGGCCTTGAACTTCTCTCAGTTGGAAATATATTATTATTAGCTTTAGGTCAGAATATAAAGGAAATTGATTTTTTTTTTTAATGGAAAATCAATTTTTTCATTGGATTTTCAGTTGTAAAATTACTGAAGTAATACAAATAGAAGAAATTAATGTAATGAAGGCCAGATAACATCCTCTGTAATTGTGAATACTGTTTTTCTGTTAGCAATTAAGGATATTGCTCAAGGCCCTGGTGCTTCACTGCTTCAGCTATTCTCTATCTGTCTGAATCCACTTTGCCTCACTTCCTAATCTATTGTGTTTCCCATGCTAAACTGTGTTGGGTTTGGTTGGTACTGAGGAAAACCACATGAGATCAGTTCATTCTCAGTGCTGAAGGGTCCTAGTATTTATTGACCATCTCATGTTTGGTGGTTGTTTTTTTTTTTTTTGGTTTTTTTTTTTTTTTTTTTTTCTTTTGTGGTGGAGTATGTCCGTAGTATTTATTGCATAACTACATTGTGTGGCTGCTGTGTATTCACTTCTTTAAGGCTCAAGTCCTAAAAGCAGTAAATGTTTGAAAAAATGAAGCTTGCCAAGATGGTGCAATCTGAACAGTGAAGGCTTGATCTCGTGATACTTATTTTCATAAAGAGTCCCATAGGCTTTTGCAGTATTGCTCATGTGAGTAAGAATTGCGGCAGGATGCTCTAAAACACAAGCTACAAAATTTGAAACCTTCCCTCATTTTACCTTCAACTATGTAACTCCCCCAGAATTCTATGTAACTATGTTACTTAATATTATCTTTCTGATGCAGTATTGCTTTGTGCACTGTTGGTTACTTGTTGCCACAAAGCTTCATTTCAGGGATGGGTAAAATTGTTCCAAAACATACCTTTAAAATGCTTTCTGCCCTCATCCCTTGCAGTTCCCAAACTTCTGTAGGGAATGTGGTCTGTGCTAATACAGAAATAATTTTCTGATTCTCTCTGGTAGAAGGATCAGTTATAGAGGCTTAAACTATTGTATCCCTAAACGGCTGATAGTAGATGGTCATTTTTTTTAACCTGGATTTCTAACGAAGTGGAGTATATGATCTGTATGCTTGCTCTGTTACCAGCTTTTGAGCCTCTTGCCCAGTTTTAGCTATGTTTGCTAGAGGAGTGGTAAGCTCAGAGGTACTTAGTTCCTATGAACTTTGTGAAAAGAAGCGGCTACATAGAGAGAAGAGGCCTTTTTATTATGCCAGTAAGGCAAAGGCTGAAATGTTGAATACTCTTAACACAGGGGACTCTGTGAAAGAGGGACAAGAAGCAGATACCTAATGGGTGCCCCAACTGCAAGGAAAGCCTCAGCATGAACCTTATTAAACTTCAGGAGACCTAAATTCAAGAAAAATTCATAGGAAATAGATTTCCATGCAAAGCTTTGTGATTTCTGGTTTATGCAGAATGACCTCTTTGAATACTGAGATTCTGCCTTCAAGTCCTGTCAGATCTTCAGTCTTCACTGATTGTTGGCTGTGTCACTTCAGAGATTTTTGATGACACCTTTAAAAGGTGGAGATGTGGACTCCTCTAGCTGAATGGGGTTCCTCAGAGGGTGCATGGCTATCTCCAGCACAAGTAACATCTCCTTGCTACTTGGGTTAGGCAGGCATATGTTACCTGATGGGAAAGATGAATAAGAACATGTACACTTGGTTTTGGTTCCTGACAAGGATGAAAGCCTTCAGTGGAGCTCCCCTGCCCCAGGCTGCTCCTGAGTTGTGGCACAACTCTTTGGCCTTTGATTTACTGAGCAGTGTCACACTTGAGATATTTTTCTTTTTGCTCGCTCACTGCTTGTTTGGCACCATTCAGTGGCTCTAAAAGCCATTACTCGTCTTTGTCTGTTGTGAGTTGCAGTAGTATGAATTGGCAAAGATCATATGTTGATAAATCTTGCAATATAAGCTCCCATGAGCATATTACTGATGGATACTAGAGATTTCTACTGCAGTGTTTCCGTGTAGTATTTTAAGTCTCATGTTCTGTTGCATTTGTGGTTTTTTTGACTGCAGGTTCTTGGATTATCTCTCAGACCTGTGTGTATCTAACACCACAGCAATACCAGTAACTCAGGAACTCATCTGCAAGTTCATGCTGAGCCCAGGGAATGCTGACATTCTCATTCAGACCAAGTGAGTATCTGTAACTGGGACATACCTTTTTGTTATCTGCTCTGTTGTATTCCTACTGATTTGCTAATGGCTCCATTGTAATGGTTTGTGTTTGCAGGCTGGTTTCTACACAAATGGACAATCCCCTGGAATGCCCAGTCATGTCAGATGATGTAGATGAAGAGGAAGTGTGGCTTTACTGGATTGACAGTAACAAGGAACCTCATGGCAAAGCCATCAGGCATCTGGCTCAGGAGGCAAAGGAGGGCACAAAGGCTGATCTAGAAGTTCTTACCTACTATAGGTAAAACTGCTTATTCAAATGGAAGAAAATGTAAACTCTCTGAAGACCCTGGTACTGTTCTTATCCAGTTCATTTACCAGTTATCAAAAAAGGAAGCTAGATCATGCCAGAAACTGGGATTAAAAGTTTGTTTCAAGTTTTTCCTGTAGGAAGCATCACAATATCTGCTGTCTATTCCAGACAAATCTGGAGTTTTCTTTGCTCATGACAGCTCTTAGCTGCTCTTCATCATTTTGCCTCTTGCCTTTAATTTGTTGGTCTTTATTTCTAGGTTGTTCTGGAAGCAAGGCATGCTCTGAAGGAGGAGTGTCGTGAGGATTAGAGGGGAAATGGAAACATGGAACAGTGTCTTACACTGAGAATCAGTAGTCCAAATGCTTCAGGCTTCCATTAAACAATGCTTCCTTTGAGTTTCAAAGGGAGCCCGGTCTTCATGGGGGCTGTAGTGTGATGTTAGCATTTTTAATGGCAAGTTGATTCCTTGCTTAGCAAAGTCACTCCTATTATTTTTTAGGATTTACATCTGAAAGGCTGACATCAAGCTTGTAGAGTGAGATTCTGAGGTAATTGTCTCATTTCCAACTGGTTTCTTTAAATACCATATGTTATTACCTATTCTTAAGGTACCAGCTGAACCTCTTTGCAAGAATGTGCCTGGACCGCCAATATCTTGCCATCAACCAGATTTCTGCACAGCTGTCGGTAGACTTGATCCTACGATGTATGTCTGATGAAAGCCTCCCTTTTGATCTCCGGGCTTCTTTTTGTCGGCTGATGCTACATATGCATGTGGACAGAGATCCTCAGGAATCTGTGGTACCTGTCAGATATGCCAGATTGTGGACTGAAATTCCTACTAAGATCACAATTCACGAGTGAGTTAACAGTGTTTCAAACTGAAGTACAAAAGCATTTTGTAATGGTTTGTGTCAGAATAAAACGTACATGTCTAATGTTGACAGAACATGCATGTGTAAAGGTACTTTGTTGCAGAACACAGAGCTGTTAGTTATTATTACTCTTGGAAACTTGGAGTAACTTTCCATTATTTTTACTCTTGGAAACTTCTTATAGGGAACAAGCTAGGGAAAAATGGAATGGCCTTTTCTCAGACCAGCTGAACTTGAAGTAATCTTTTGTGTCTAACACTGCAGGTTTGCTAGGCTGCAACTCAGTTTTGTACTTCAAGCTCTATTTAAAACCATAGTTGGAAAACCAGAATTTACAGTTAGGTGCAGCTATTGGCCCAGAAACAGTTCAGAGAGGCTTTGGCCTCCACCCAGCAAAGTATTTAAGCATATCTTAAATTTAAGTATGGTAGAAGGGCTCATTGACGTCAGTGGGAACCCTCTCTGGCTTAATTGATTTGATGGAGCAGTGCCACTGGGCTAAACCCAGACAGGGACTATCTGGCTGAAGAGACAAGGAAGAAGTATTGCAGTGCAGCAGACAGTGTTGCTGCTGTTACTGAGATGGACTGTTTTGACGTATATGGAAAATCAGTCCTACTTGGTAGTGGAAAAGAAGAAGCTGGCTGTCCCGAGATGCTTTCCTGATTTGCTGTTTTCCTTGCAGAAATAGTAGACTCTGGCTGATGGGTAGAGAATGCACCTGATACTTAGTGCCTTATTGAATTGCCAGAGCAAGATTTAAGAGTGCTGTATGCCAGAATGATAGTATTTTTCTGTCTCTTTTATTCCTGTTTATTCTCCTTTATTCCTGAAACACTTCCTGGTGCTGTTGGAGGGAAGGTTTGTGTGTCCTCTTTGCCTATCTATGCAGAATCAGTTGATCTCTACCCCATCTCCTTACAGAAGACTGACAGTAATTTTGTGGTATTGTGATTGGTTTGTTTTTAATTTAGTGACAACTGATCCCAATAGTGTAGGTTTTTAACTTTCCTTCCTTCCTTGCCTTGCATTGTAGGTATGATTCTTTCACAGACTCTTCGAGAAATGAAATGAAGAGGAAGTTTGCACTCACTATGGAATTCGTAGAAGAGTACTTGAAAGAAGTTGTAAACCAGCCTTTTCCTTTTGGAGACAAAGAGAAAAATAAACTTACGTTTGAGGTACTTCTCAGCTATCTGTGTCCTATTTATGGTATTCCTCTTCACCTTAGCTAAGTTGATGCTCTTTCAAAATATAGTTGTAGAATAAATGTCAGTGTAAAAATGTCCCAAAGAATCACCAGTTCCTAATTTCAGCGTTTTTGGTGATAACTGTGACAGCAGACAGTAATATTATTTTCTGCAGTAGAACAGATGTGGTGTTTTTTTTTTCCCTTCCTTCTCCTGAGATGGTTGCATTTCAGTGGCAGGAGGGTGGGATATGTGTGTGGGTGAATGGCCATATCTCCATATCGGTGAATTAACATACAGGGATTCTTCAGTATAAGTGCTGTTCTTTGTGTAAGATATGACACTTAAGGAATTACTCTGGTTAACTTAATCCTGTGTTTTAAATATAGTTTGAAATTCCTGACAGAAACTTTAGGTAGGTCTAAATCTTCTAGATTCAAATAACATTGAATATTCTAGCCTACCTCCCAAACTTTGTTGCTCCTGCCTCTGGTCATTTGAAATCACTGCCGATTAAACTTAGCAGATTCGTCTTATTTTTGTTCTGACTTCCATCTTCCTCACAGCTGCTGCATCTTTAAACAATTTCCTAGAGTCTCTCTTCTTGATCTTATGTATTTTCCCAGATGTAATTATATTCTTTCACAACTTCCAAATCACATGTTGGCTTTGCTCTCTGTTGTAACTTGACTGACCAATTTTTTTGTCTAAATCTGAAAAACATTTGATGTCACTGGCCTTGGTCCAAGACCCCATTTAAATTAGTGAAAAGACTTGTACTAATTTGAATTCTCTCTAGATCTGGATCTCTGTGGAAGCTGCTGTGTGAAATGAAACCATATTGCATAGCCAAATACCACAAAAGTTGCCAATACTTCATTTTTAATTTCTTTTTCTCGTAGGTGGTACATCTGGCTCGAAACCTCATATACTTTGGCTTCTACAGTTTTAGTGAGCTTCTCAGACTGACACGGACACTGCTGGCAATTCTAGATATTGTTCAAGTTCCCATATCGTCATACTTTGAAAGGTTGAGCAAATTTCAGGATGGAGGTAAGCGAAACAGCAGAGACTGTTATTCCAGTGTGTATTTCATTATTTATGTTGGAAGTAATTTATTGATCTTTCAAAGTTCTTTATCCCCATATAAACCCACCTATGGGAACATATTGTAGGATACATTAAGATGGTCAGCTAAAAAGATCTTTTTCTAAAAAGAACTGCAGACTTCATGACTTGCGGTTACTGTGTTGGTGCTGCTGCTCCAACAGCTGCTGCTTTGTTTGGAACTGAACTTCTAGATCTCAGGGTCCCTTGTGATGAACATCCCAAGCAAGTTCAGGTAACATTTGCCTGGGCACAGTGATTATGATAACCCATGTGTGGCACAAGTGTTTATTAGTCATCTTAGCACTTCACTTAAATGGAGAATAAGATGTTATTGGTCCCACAGCTGCAGAAGCACTAGATGGAAGTCCAGATGAGGCCGTCCTCTGCATGTGTTTGTCAGTTTAGAATATCTTTTTTTTTGGCACAGACCAGAGTGCCTGTTTAACAACCCCACAACAATACTGTATGTCCCACTGTCACTTCTACCATGGCTTAAAACTACGTTGAAGAATGAGCATGCCAGGAAGGTGCTGAAATGTAGCAGTTCAGTTTTCCCAGTGTGTGTGGAAGGGAGGTGTGACGGCCATGTGGGCTGAGGGTCAAGGAGACTGGCAGATGGCAAATTCTGCTTTAATATGTGGTTGCTGTGTCATTGGCCCGCAGCACCAAAAACGATGAGCCGTCTTGTTTGAAAGTACACCTATTTTGTATTTTCTCTGGGAGGCCTTTCCCCAGCCTTGAATTTTCCTAATCATCATTTTGCTTAGTCACTCCTACAGATGCCCTGCATGGGAGTGCCATCCTTCATAACTTTTTTCTTCTTTAAGGTTCACACACTCTGGAAAATTGTGCTAGGTTTTCTTGATCTTTCCTCCATTGCTGCAAGTTTCCTGCTATGCTTTCCTGCTATGCTGTGCACAGTAACATGTGCTATAGCTGGCTGCAGTCCCCCATCAGCAAAAAAAGATTGTATGTTCAGACACTTGGAATTAGGTTTTCCTTTTTTTTTTGTCCCTGAAATGCTGCATTGCAGACTCTTCTTAAATGACGGTGGACACAGTTTGACTCCAGATAAAGTCTTGGCATATTGGTAAGATGGAACATGCAGATGTAGCTCTTCGATGTAGTTCTCTCTTTGCACAAGTCTTTATTCCTGGTCATACATCTCATTCAATTCCTTACCCATAAAATCGTGTTTCATCCTTAATTTCCTTTTATTTCTGTTGACGTGTTTCTTTTCAGGCTATATAGGCGAGGAAAGAACCACCTATTAAGTGCAAACAGACCTGTTCTCAATTATACTAATTTCCAGAGCAATTCCATGCAAATCAATGAATTTACTCTGAAATCAATAAGCGTGAAGGAGTGCAGAAAATGTCACCACCATGCAAATGGAAGTTCAGTAGCCTCATTAGTAACATTCAACCGTTGACTGCAGCCTGGCCAGAAACTTTTGTCACATGTTCTTTCAGCAAAAAATTGCACTCCAGAAACATGGGATTTTTGGTATGTCTTTCACTAGCTTTGGCCTTTATACAGATTCTTTAAATTTCTTTCTAGGCTGTAGTTGTCTCCATGGATGTTTATCTTCTAAACACTGGATCAGTTCAGGTCAGGATGTGACAATCCACTGATGTTCTTTTGAAAATGATCTGTGGGTTGTTGTGTGGGTTTGGTTTTTTTCTTCCCTTTTCCTGCTAACTATGTGGCTAGAAAGCCCATTGCTTTAGAGAAGGTTTTCTTGCTAGCTTAGCCTGTTGACAGTTGCCCATCTTAAGGCAGACCAGAGACAGAGACAGTGGCTGTGCTGTGTAGGCTTAAAAATAGGCATTGAAATTTTGCTGCAGAGACACAGGTGTTCTGATATTGGAACAGCTCTAAGACTCACTGGAGAGGCCTTCTACAGTTTTTGACAAAAGAAAAGGATGCCTGTCTTTGGATGGTCATATCTTTAGCCTCCTTCTTCTGATTGACAGGTCATAAAACACAAACTGTGCATTCACTTTGCAGTTGAAACAGAATGATCCTGAATGCCCAAGCATTTTACCGTTCTTTCTTTCTCTGGAGATGCATACTTACCTACCCATGCATAGCATCAGGCTATGAAGATGCATATTTCCAAGGATGCATGATTTAGACGCAGTTTATGCAGTTTTGTAACTCTTCACTAGTTTTGAGCACTCAGCTTATGGAACTTTTATGCCTGAAGAACATATTTAATTTCTGATAAACATATTACTCAAGTAAAACAAGGAAGTACTTATAAGAAAAAAAAACAACACACAAAACCCAATCAGCATTAATGTTAGTTGCACATTAACACATTAACATTAGAAAAGAGGGAACTCAAGAAGAAAGTACCACGTACTGTAGGTGCTGATGTTCTTGAGACCACTGTTGAGGCTAAAATGTCAACTGTGTATAACTTCTATCTATCATCTCTCTCTCTCAGTCTCGATCTCTATCTTTCTGTCTATCTCTCTCTTGATCTCTTTCTTTGTTTCATGGGGTAGCCTGCTGGTGAGGAATGAACCAGACTGTATCAGCATGAGTTTGGCGGGCGTAAGTTGCCCTGGTTCCTGGGGCTGTTGGAGTTTGTGTCAGCTAAGTATTGGGCTCCACTTTTTTTTTTTTCTTTCTCTTCTCCCTCCCACCATTTTTTGGTGTTTAAACCAATTGTTGGGTAGCAGTCCTTTAAAACCAGCCCTGCAGTTGTCTTGCACCCACGTCCTGATTGTGTCATTGCTAGAAGGTAATGAGAAGGTTTGAATGAGGCCATAAACAAAGCCCTTGACCTGCTTGTGTGCTCTCTACCTTGCTAGGCATCACTTAGCTGAGGCTGAGGTACACTGTGCTAGAAAGAGCTGAGCTCAGGGGATTGTCTGGCTTGTGCTGCAGTGTTGTTGGCTACTTCAGTATCCATTTTTTTCAGACTTCATAAACTTCTGTGTAAACCCACACAGAGGTACAAAAAGTGCTTATGTTTCCTGTCTTAAGTGCCGGTGGTAGGCTGGAACTTATGTGCCTCTGCATGTGGTGGACTGTAGGTGATGTTAAGGATAAGTGAGTCATGACTTAAGACTGGGCTTGAGTCTGTGTTTGACAGGGAGACCTTGCCGTATTAAGGCTCCTGGAACAGGCCCATGTGTGAGATGATCATGTGTCTTAATCATTGAATCATAGAATGGTTAGAGTTGGAAGGGACCTTAAATACCATCAATTTCCAACTCCCCTGCCATGGTCAGGANCTCCGCTGGACCTGTTCCAACAGGTCCACATCCTTTCTGTGTTGAGGACTCCAGAGCTGGACACAGTACTCCAGGTGGGGTCTCATGAGCGCGGAGTAGAGGGAGAGAATCACCTCCCGCGACCTGCTGGTCATGCTTCTTTTGATGCAGCCCAGGATATGGTTGGCTTTCTGGGCTGTCAATGTGCACTGCCAGCTCATGTGAGCTTCTCATCCATGAGAGATGTCTTCTGGGGAAAGGGGTCTGTTTCTGCAGTACTTTGCATCTTGTGCATTCACTTCTACCTAAACAAGTTTGACCCTGAAGGAACTGTGGAGTCTGGGTCCACCTCATCCAGGATCCACCTAGGGATCCTTATAAATTAACCAAGAGAGAAATCAGTCTCAGGCCAAGAGAGAAATTGGTCTCAGGAATTTCATCTACATCCCTCTTCACACGGACAGGAAGGATTGTTTGCACATGGAAAATAGGGAGGTAATTGGAGACAGCCAACATGGCTTCACCAAGAGCAAGTCCTGCCTGACAAATTTGATGGCCTTCTATGATACTGCCAGAAACTTGGTGGACAAAGGCAGGGCAATGGATGTCATCTTCCTGGACTTATGCAAAGCATTCGACACTGTCCCACATGACATCCTAGTCTCCAAACTGGAAAGTCATGGGTTTGATAGATGGACCACTCAGTGGATAAGGAACTGGCTGGATGGCTGCACTCAAAGGGTCAACGGCTCAATGTCCAAGTGGTGGGCAGTGACGAGTGTGTCCCACAAGGGTCAGTACTGGGACCCGTGCTATTTAACATCTTCGTTGGAGACATGGACAGTGGGATTGAATGCACCCTCAGCAAGTTTGCTGATGACACCAAGCTTGGTGGCGCAGTCGACACGCTGGAGGGAAGGGATGCCATCCAGAGGGACCTGGACAGGCTTGAGAGGTGGGCTAATGCAAATGGCATGAAGTTCAACCAAGCCAAGTGCAGGGTCCTG
>VZRU01019648.1:243427-256401 GCA_013398155.1 Pedionomus torquatus | reverse complement strand
CTATGAAGACAGACTGAGAGAGCTGGAGCTGTTCAGCCTGGAGAAGAGAAGGTTCTGGGGAGACCTTCTAGCAGCCTGCCAGTATCTGAAGGGAGCCTACAGGAGAGCAGGAGAGGGACTCTTTGTCGGGAAGCGTAGTGATAGGACAAGGGGTCATGGTTTTAAACTGGAAGAGTGGAGATTTAGATTGGCTATTAGGAAAAAATTCTTTACTGTGAGGGTGGTGAGGCACTGGAACAGGCTGCCAGGGAGGTTGTGGATGCCCCATCCCTGGAAGTATTTAAGGCCAGGCTTGATAGGGCTTTGAGCAACCTGCTCTAGTGGGAGGTGTCCCTGCCCATGGTAGGGGGGTTGGAACTCGATGATCTTCAAGGTCCTTTCCAACTCTAACCATTCTATGATTGTTCACCAGGCAAAGTTGTAGGTATGCATTGTTTTTTCAATTTTGTAGTACTTTGTACTTAAGATGGTACATCAAAAGTTTCCTTTCCCCTTTTACACAGATATCCTCGATTTCTCTTATAAATCTAAGCTGTTGAGAGCATCTATTAGTTGTTTTATCAGTTGCCTGTTGTGTCTTTTTATTGTCCCTTTTAACCTATGATACTCATTTCTTAGACTGCTAGTAAAAATTATTATAATAGAAAGGAATTCAGCCTAGTTTCTTGTGGTTTTTGAAAATTTTCTAAGTTGTGTTGGCATTTTCTAAAATCATGATGGTCTGCTGATTTTTTTTTTTCAGAAAGTTGTTTCTTATTTATAACTTTCATCACTAAAAGCCAGTCATGATGCCTGTGACTGTTTTAATTGTATTAAAAAAATGTGTTTAAATTTTATCAAGAACTAGCATCCTAAACCCATATCTCTAATGTAGAAAAGTGCCACTGAATATCAGCTTAGGCTCTGTATATTTTAAATTTAATCACTATTACTTGTTGTAAGTTTACACAGATAAATATTAAATGGATATTTAACAGCAATATTTTGCCAATAACTATGCCTATTTAGAAATGCTGTTAGTTTTCAGGTTTTAGGACAAGTGACTTGAGAAGAGGTTTGACTAGGTGTCTAGTTGTGTAATTCCTATTCTGTAGCTGTAGTAGATCCTAGGTGGCAGCTCTGTAGAAGTTAAGAAGTTATGGTAGGATCTTTTGATTTTACATTTAGGTCTTGCATTTTAGTTTTGTCAAAAAGTATTGGTTTCTATGGGAAACTCTGTGGTGAATAAATGCAGGGACAGATAGGGTATACTGCCTTTCCATTACTGACACTGATTTGTTCCAGTAGCAAAAAAAGCTTCCAGCACCTGATTCCTTAAATATGGAGTTGGTAGGGAACTAGTGAGCTTGGATCTTTACTGGTTTGGCAACTGATGAAATCTGTAATCAGGATTTTAGGAATGGGTAGAAATATATTAATGGTGAGGGGAAGAGTGAGGTGGGTCTTGGTAGTGGGAAGCCTGCCTGGAATTGTGCACCTCAAAATTGAAACAACTTAACTTACAGCCAGCAATCTGGAATCTTCTTCCCTGTTTAATATTTATTTCTTAAATAGGCCCACTTATTTCAGTATAACCACTTGCTAAGTAAGGAAATACATACGACAAGTGTTGATCTGTTGAAGCAAGTCTTCAAAATGGGATGTATTTTTAAGCTTAGTAGAAGTTGCATAAAGACTTAATTAACCTTTTACCTCAGGATGTCCCTTTTTTTTTTAAAAAAAAAACCAAAACAAAACAAACCTCACATTGATTGCTGAGGTAGTCCTTTAGGTTCTGTGTGAGTTTATACTCGTTCTGCAAAGATTCTGACAAGAGCCTTACATTACTGTTAATGTTATGCCTTTCTTCCTTTAACAAGCTTGATTTTAATGCCACTGCATTTAACCAGGATTAGATTAGTATGCATGTAATTTTCAGGCGTGGCCTTATTTGCTTTGATTTTGGGGCTAGTTGGCTAGAAACGTTTGTGAGATAAGATCCTGGAAAAAGAAAAGAGCTATATTTTTGGAAATGCTTCTTACCTAGATTGCATCCTAAAAATGAATTGACTTGAAAATCTTGCAGCCAACTCTTTTTCTTTCTGTGTCTTAACTGTGAATAATTTTTGGGGTTATTTGAAGCTTTTTTTTTGATTCCTTTTTTCCCCTTTTAGATTCTAAAATATAAGAGGTTTATAAAATATACTACCTGTATCCTAAAGAGGTGCTTTTTTTTTTTTTTTTTTTCCTTAAGGAGAAAGTGAGGACTTCATTTAGTAGTGCTATCATTCTGGCACCTTTCAAGAACATTATAATCTCTTGCAGTTCTAATTAAAAAGCAAAATCATTGCTTTCCTAATAAGTGCACCCTGCTGTATCATTCCAGAGTCAGAAGCCAATCTGCCTTGTCCAATACTGGTTATTTACTTCTCTGAATTAAAATGCATGTCTTTCTCTAGGTGTGATTGATCTTTCAAATAGCTGATTTTAGTCAAGCTGTGCAGCTACAGCACAAGTCAGGTCTGAAAGGTAAAATGACATGGTAGTATTAGCAAGCAAACTACACGTTTGCCATGTAGCTCAGTGTTGTTTAGTGGTTCTTTGGGAATGAGAATATCAGCATGCAAGGAAATACATTCTTGAATTTAGGCTGTGTATATCTTGGTACACAACCCACAGTGCTGTGCCCCAACTTGAAAATTGGTGGAACAAACCTAGGTGATCTGCGGACTGTCTTTCCCTCAGGATGTCTACATAGATGACTACAGTTTTCCTGAGCCAGTGTCCACTGACATCAGTCTTTCAGCTCCATAAAGGGAAGGCTATGTTCAGTCTTTTTGAAAAACAGCTTTTAAAAATTACATATGATAAGCTCCAGTAGTTCCTGCTTCTCTGATTCTTGCATGAAATCTATTGCTCATGACTAGCTTGACAAATGCCTCCTTTTACCCATTTAAACTGGTAGTCAAATGTCCCAGCTCGCTCATGTTATGTTTGAATCTTTAGCTTGGTAGCATATCCCTCTTGTAGACTGAAGGGACTAAAGTGTTCATAGGTGTCCTGAGATCATGGAACATTTCTTTGAAAAATATCATGAAAAGCCTGTTCCCTACATCCTGCTGCAAGCTCTGATGCTTTGCTGTAATGTACCCCAAAGGATTTGACACTGATGGGAGTCAGAATAAGGAACTACTTGCTGTCTCCTGAAGATTTCAGATGGGCTACCATCTCTCTGCAAAGGACCGCTTGTATACCAGCGTGTCAGGGGACTCTTGCCCAGTCTTCCATCCCTTTGATACGTCCTGGTAGTCTGCTTAGTCCATTGGCTTCAACTGAGAAAGATGACAAGTAGTGTTTTCTTCCAGCCTTCTTGGCTTCAAGTAGAGATGCATACTGCCTAGAAGGAGCAGTGAGACCACTACTAGAACAGGGTTGAGAGCAAGATTGGACCAGCCATTTCTTTTGTGCCTATGGGTCTTCTGTGACCAAAAAGGACCAGATTTCCTCCAGGACTGTTAGAAAATACTGTATTGTTTCTCAGCCCTACATGCATGTTTGTTAGATGCTCTTTTGTCTAGTTAACAATTTGAAATATCTTCTTAAAGCATACTTTGATTAGCTGAGCTAATGAGGCAGTGGCTGGCTGGCATACTGGAACAATAATTTATGCCAGCAGTTTACAAAAAAAAAAAAAGGTTATAAGAGAACAAAGTTGTAACCCTTAGGAATGCTAGCTATGTTAAGTCACTGATGTCTATAGTGAAGCAACTGCTGGTCAGAGCAGAATACTGCCAGACCAAAGGGAAGGTCAGTCTGAGAGTCTGATTCTCTGTCATGGACCATTTCTCTTTCTTCCTTATTCTTTCCATCATTAGGAGACCTGTGCATTAATGTGATTCCAGAGAGACCATTGCTCTTCTAGAAATTGCTATCTGTTTCATAGATGTAACTCAGCTAGAAAGCTTGATTCCTGTGATGCTTTTTACTTTCAAGGTCTGCATGCCTATGTATTTTTTTCCTTCGTCTCATGTCTGTGGCATGGCAGCTGTATTTTTGACACTGCTTTGTGGTTTTGGAGATAGTCGACATCAACAGAACCTGCAGAAAGTCAGGAGAAGGTGAGGTTTGGTGGAGTTTCACTGTGGCTGGGAAACAATGAGTTTGCACACAAAAAGGGAGGGCTTGTGGATATACTGTAGGTAAGTCAACACTGGGCTGGCCTGATTCATTCAGGGGGTGGGTAGCAAATGGATGTGCACTGCATATTGTGGGGTTTTGGTTTTATTTTGCCTCATTAGTTTTGAGGGCTGTATACACTGTAGAAGTGGCCTCGTCTTCTCCCCTTAATGTCATGCATTAGGATTTCTTTGGTCTTACCTGAGATCAGCTAGTTATTGAGCCATGAAAAATGGTTTAATGAAGAAATAAAATTTGATTCTTGGCCTGTTTATGGTAGGTTCTGTGGTCTTTATGAGCAAATTCTGTAGAAAACCTGTAAAAATTAATACCTCTTTCACAAACAGAGCTGTAAGGCTTCATGCTTCTGGCAAATAATATATAGCTCTAAAGGATTTGAAATAAAATGTATTCCTTTAGGTACTGAAGTGTTGTTATTATATGTCTTAAAATGGCTATAACTTTTCATGCAGAAAAATTAAATTGTGTGAAGCAATGTAGCCGAATCAACTCAGGCAAAGAAACGTAGAGCTAAAGCTGCCATTGGGTTTTTAATTTAGCTCTTGGTAACTAGATAATGCTGTCATACAGCTCTCTGCTAGAGAATCCCCAAGGACTGGCAGCGTTGCATGCTTTAAGCTGGTACTGAAACTTCAGGAAGTTTATGGTGGAGCAATAGTATGGG
Source organism: Pedionomus torquatus (assembly GCA_013398155.1). NCBI lineage: Eukaryota > Metazoa > Chordata > Aves > Charadriiformes > Pedionomidae > Pedionomus > Pedionomus torquatus. The sequence goes on along the minus strand of VZRU01019648.1, from coordinate 251,561 downwards.
TGTCACTGCAACCCACAGTCAAGGCTGTTAGGAGTCAAGACTCCTGTTTCAGCAGCCATCAAGAAAGTGACTTGCTGTTGTAAGTGCTATCTTAAAACCTGGCTGAACACACTTACACTGAGACAGGAGTTGAGACATGCAACATGCCAGGTATCTCTTAATGTAGGAATGAGCTTGGAAACCAACCTAAAGCTTCCCCAGTGCACTGGCAGAATTCAGTTTTGCCTTGCCAGGGTTACAGTTGGTAAAAGTTAATTTCATGGAAACACTGAGAGTGGCCAAGGAGGACTGAGAAGGCTTGAGGACTTCATTGGGTTGTGGATGGGGAAAGAAGTCTGAAGAGCTGTGGGAAAAGAAATTGGCATGGCAGGGGAGGGGCTCAGTGCGTTGGTAGCTTGTGCTGTCTGGTTTGTGCCCTATGACAATGGAAGGGAAGTGTTTTCTAGGAGGTGTTTGGAAGAAGTTGAAGTGTCAGGTGTCATAGTCAAAAACATGTGCAAGTTTGATGACATTAGAGGGTTGTCTGTATAATTTAATAGTTACAGAGACAATGTGAGGAGTACCACATTTTTGGAAAACCTTTGATGTCTCTCCTTCCCCCTCCCTCCCCTCTGCTTTATATAAGCAAGACTGAAGAATGTACTGGGCTTTTATGGATAGGTTAATGAAAGTTGCTGGAGTAGTGGATGCATGTCCATTTGTCTTTTCTTGCCATTAAGTACCAGGTTTCTTGAATGTCCCATCATGTGTAAGCTCCTCTTTAGGTACTTAGTTTCCAAGCATCCAACTTCTCTAGGCCCTAATGAGAGCTGCTGGATGTTAAAATACTTTTGTAAATATAATTGCTCTTTGCATTTCTAAGGAGGGAGAGGAACACTGTGGAAAACTGTTTGAACTAAATAAGATTTGATGGTTTTGATAATCGAGTCCTGGGAAACAATCTTTCCTGTATCTGTGTTAAGGAAGACTAGCAATAATGTTAATAAGAGCAGACTCTGTCCCTCTGGCAACTAAGGACTTGATCAGGTGCGTATAGCTAATTCGTAAATAAACAAGGCTGCAAGTCAGTTCCCTGGTGTCTTGGTGATATCTGTGGACTAGAAGACTACTTGCTGTAAGGGTACTGTCGGAGCTGGCCTTTGCGTATTCACATTCAGCTAACACATTTCTCTGCACTGGCTGTGAAATGCCTAAAATGCTGTGGGTACTGGGCAGCAAACTGAGGACTCTGCATAGCGATTGCCTCGGAACAACTTGGACAAAAGGCATGAATTTGCAGCTGCCTTTGACAGTTGTTTTTCTTTCTGAACATGGTATTTTGTCACTTGCCATCCGTACTGTATTACATAGCAGATTGATGTTTACTTTTATATTCTGCTTTTAGAATTTTTGCAACCAGTAAATGACATACCAAGAAAATATGTTTATGTAGAAAATAAAGTGTCAAATTATCCACTGTTTCGATTACGTGGGTGGTTGTTATTTTTCCCCTGTAATTGACTCCTCTGAAAAGCCTTTCTTCTCAGAGAGGCCGCTGTGTTGTCAATTGTGCCAAACTGTAGGAGATTATGTGCTACAGTTTTGTGACAGAAACTGATATTCATTAGGAAGTTGTGATTGCTGTAATAAAAAGTAATGAAGAGGAGATGCACAGTTGTCTTTTCAAAACATGACAAGCATTCTTTTCTTGCAGTGCCTGTCAGTCTGCAGCTCCTTTAAATTACCACTTGTGCATACAGGGATTTCACTCGTCTATTGGCTAATCCTGTGAGACCGTGCATTCAATAGGAGACATTTCTAATGGGACCACTGCTTATGACAGGTTCTTGGCATCCGACTTGTTTTGGCAGAGGGAGGAGCAGAGAGGAAGAACTGGGGAGAGGAAGGGAAAATTGCAAAATCGGAAGAAGATTCATTGAGATTGTGTTGTGTTCTTTTTCTCAGCTGTCAGTCACAGCTCTGAGCACTTTTGTAGTGGTTTGCTGGTGAGAGAACCGGTTGGTTTCACACACACCTTGCAACCTTGCAATGACTGTTCTTTCTCTGCCAAGCTTCTCAGCCGTATATAAATGTGAATACCTTGACATCAAAGAAGACAACGACCATAGAGGTGAGAAGGTTAGGGGCGGCAGGACCATTTGAAGGCACAGCCCAGGCCTTTCTGCGCTTTTCTCTAGCAAAGTGAACGCAAAAGTAATGAGGGGTCACATCTACTTGCTACCTCTCCTTATTTAGCTCAGTTAACTAACTGAGGCAGTTAGTTAATTTTCCCTTGGGTGTTAGTATTCAGGAAGCACTTTGGAGCAGTAATGAAGATCAGAGCTCTGTTATTTTAGTCATTATGTGCATATGTACTAAGAACTTAAGTCTCTTTTATTGAGCCAGTGTATTTTGTCTTGCATTGTTGCAGGCTTAGCTGACCTGCAGTCAGTCACTTCTTAAGCTGCAACAAGCTTTCTGCATATCTTCCAGCAGAGACTCATACCCTTTCTTGCTAAGATAACTGTATTAAAGCCAAGAAAACATGAAAGCATAGCAAGAAAAAACAACTCACTAGCAAGACAGCTGCTGGCCTCTAATGTTTGTAACAGATTTAACATGGTTTAGACTTCCAAGGCTGGACAGGTGACACTGAGCACCATGGGTACTGATTACTGGGGGATCTTTTGGAAGAGAAGCTGCTGCCTGTTCTTTATGTGACATGAATGATCCTCATGGCTTCTTTCAAATACAGCAGTTCTTCCCAGTGTTGAGATACCTTCATTTATTTCATCGCCATGAGTGAATGTTGGCTGCTGTCTACTGTTAAGAGGTGGTCACATTTCATCACTCTACAAAACACAGTGGTTAGAATATCTTTCCTGAAAAGAGTGCTGAATTGCTCCAGCTGTTGTATTATTTTCACCCTGGGAATGTTCCCCCCAAGCTTGCTCTGACTTAATTGAAAATAATAGTCAATATTGGGCAGTTAGTTAAAAAGTTTTTAAAGATGGGTTTACCCATGACACTGTGTCTCATTGCTGTTATTGACAGAAAGCATGCAGTATTGAGTCACTACCCATATTAAACTGGATTGATACTATCCATATTAAGCTGTTTCACCAAAATCCTTTCCTGTACATTAATGAAATACAACTTGAAATGGTAGTGATAGTAAGTGCCACCTTAATCCTTCTTTGCTTTCCTGCCTCTGGCTGTTTAGATCAGCCACATGAAGGTCAATAGTGAAGGAACGTTGTGGACAGAGTGCTTATTGTTATTACTGATGCTGTTGGGAAGCAGCTTCATAGCTGCCTCTGGTATGTAGCGTCTTTTACCCTTGGTGTTCTGTGGGTAAGGGGAAAGGACAGCAGCCATCAAATTTCTTTTTGTTTCCTAGGTGCCTTTGTAGGCTCCATCATCACATTAGCTGAGTGCCTTCTGGTCTTTGTTATATCAGGTTTCTCACTGTCCTTTTAGAGATGGAGGAAGTAGTGTCCTCATTTATGGGATGCAGTCCTGAAATGCAGAGTGACTAATCTCTTGGTCACAGAGGGAGTTGAATCCCATCCCCTGTGATGCCTGTGCAGCACCCCAGTGACAGCTGAGAAATAAGCAAGATGGATGCTTTGGGCAAAACCCCAACTTGCTTTCTGCAAGAGTATGAGGTTCACCCAAGATGTTATCTGACTCCTTGTCCAAAAGACACTACCTTTTTTGTTACACTGAGTGGACTTCAGTTTTGAAAGGTACGCAGGAACTTGTCAGGATAAAATGGAATTCTGCCTTATTTGGTACAAACTGCAGTTGTATCTGGTTTTCAAGAATATCTTCCAGACTTAAGTGGTTTAATTATCAGCTGGTAACCCTATTGACCGAAGTTGCATTATAAAGAATTCCTCACCTTTCCAAACAGCAGTGTTTTTATTGATATTCACCACTGTACAGTTGAGTGAAAGGGATTTTGAAAACATGAGAGAGAGGGTGATGGCTTCTCAACTAACATATAGAGCAGGGCTATTATAGGCCATGAAGCAGCAGTACAACCTATAGGTCTTATGTTAAGGATAGGATGATATGAATGAGGTCTTTTATTTCATGGTTTGAAGATGAAGAAGATGCAAAAAGTCAGTTTAATTGAAGCTACTTTAAGGGTTGAAGGTCTTCTACCTAGTAGTTGAGCTTTACAGAGGTGTACTGAATAATGGTCAATGCAAACAAATTTTTAGGATGCTGGGAGAAAGGGGATGGGGAGGGAGAGATACATACATGCATACATACTGTGTTATTCCTAGCTGGTTTGTTTTATTTGATTTGAAAGAAAAAATTATCCATTTTGATTTTGCAGCAAGAAGGGTATTTGGAATTATTTATTTCCTTCATGCTGGAGTAATCAGTTAGGAGACCTTTCTGTGCCTGTCAATTGTGAGGATCTAGCCTGTCCTGGTTCTGGCAGGGATAGGGTTAATTCTCGCCAGGATCTAGCAGGGACACAGCTATTCCATGCCATGGGGTCCATGCTAGTCTATGGTGGAGCTGGCCGTGGGAGAGGGCACAAGTCACCACTTGGGAGCAGGTTGGGGTGTCCAGGGTCTGGTCGGTGAGCGATGGGTATCACATGGCAATCCTGTTTCTACATTCCTCTCACAGTGTTATTGTTGTAGTTTTAATGTTCCCTTTGCTCTTCTATTAAACTGCCTTTGTCTCATCCTAAGAGTTTTGCCTTTTTCTTGTGATTCTCTCCTCAAGGCAGTGGGGGTGGTAGGGGTAGAGGTGCAAGAGCAGCTGCGTGATTCTTTGTTGCCATTTGAAGTTAAACCACAACGTACCCTAAGTTTGTCTACAAGCTTCTTTTCCTAACATCATGCAAAGTCAGAAATATGTTTTTCCCCTCCTTTGTAAGGACCTGAAGTATTGTATTCAAAAGACCAATTCAGAGTAATTGCACACCAGACCGGCTGGGATGCCGAATGGGACCTCAAATGTGACACTAATCTGTCTCATTCACTTTGAAAAAGCAAATTCATCATGTTTTTTCCTTTTAAGTCAGGGCTGAAGGCATCTTCTTCCCCTGCATACAGTACTTGAGGTCTATGGATTGAAGAAAGAAGGGCGTAAGAGGAGGATATTGCTAACAAAATAAAAAAATAGCTTTCGCTTTTTACAGCAGATCATCTGGGAAGAGAGTCTCTTCAGTGTGAGTAGTGATTCGATAACGAATCGATATCAGGAAAGGTGTAGATGTGGCACTTCAGGGCATGCTCTTGTGGCTGAGACTGTAGAGGTTTTTTTGCGTATGTATGGTTGGACTTGATGATCTCAGAGGTTCTTTCCAACCATGAAGATTCTGTGATCTCTTGGAAAATCAGTGTAATAAATTACTCAAAATCATGGGGTAATTTGAATGAATTCCTCTCCTAAGTTTTGATCAGGAATTGCTTTTCATTATGCCTGTTAAGACTGTGAAAGGGTTTGACGACATAAGTGTGTGTGATATATAGCTTTGTAAGCGAGCTTTAATCATGACTAATACATACACATTTTTCTTTAATGCACAGGAAACAATGTTATGAGGACCATCCATGGTGTAGGAGAGATGATGACCCAAATGGTGCTGAGCAGAGGATCTATATTTCCAATCAGTGCTCCTGATGTACAGCCAAGCATTCACGCAAGCAAGCAAGCCAATACCTCAGACAGTGAAGATGTAATCGTAATGGACACCAAATTGAAAATCATTGAGATTTTGCAGGTAACAATGATTGGTGGAATATTATTACATTACAATAATTTCACAGTTCTTCACTTACATAGTGGCAAGTTCTGTTACCTACATTCTTCCTGTTTACTGGGCTGTTGATTGTAAAACTAAAACCTTTGATAGTAGAAGTCGGACCAGTTGTACAGTTGTGGTCCTTGCTCTGTTACACGTATTCACTTTTGAAGGAAGTAGATGCTGTAAAAATTCTGTCAATATAACTCTGAAAAGGAAAAACTTGTCCTTTAGACTGCCTCACTAATGTGTCTGTTTCTAGTCTCATTAAAACTCATTCTACACTGGGGTAGCTTGTTTGACTTCAGTATTTGACTCTTCTGTTCCAGTAGTTTGACGAAGGGCAGAATTGGACCTAGACCCACTGAAGTCATGCAGGGCCCTGCACTTTTGAAGCTCATTTCAGATTTCCCCTGTTAGATGGAGAATAGACTGTGGGCTGCTGCTTTTCTCCCAGCTGAACTGACAAGCTGTATGACACTAGCATGCCTCCTGAGATATAATTTTCACTTTGTGCTATTAGTAAGTGAAGTGGCACACATTTGTTCTGTATATCAAATCCCATTTTCTACGACACTTATGCCCTGAAGGAATGTTTCAGTGTTTTCTATAAATTCTGTAGATCCGTTGGTACCATTGTCTCTTTTGAAGGATTCCATTTGTTCTGACTGCTTATCAGTGATTTAGATTACCTTAATTACTTGTCATCTGAAAGACTATCCTCAACACTGCATACTTGGGTTCCAGAGCTACTTTAGTTTAAGGTTTATAGTGAAATGACAGTGTGTTATGAAGTTCTATCACTTTAATAGCCCCATTCATGTGTATTGCTTCTCATTTTCATTTGTTTTGTGACTGGGTTTCTCTCCATACTGTCTCACTTTACTGGTTGGTGGCATCTAGGAGAATGATAACAGGACACCAACTTTGTCCTGTACATTTCCCTGGCTGCTCACAGGCAAGAGAAACACATTTTGTCTCATTCTTTCCTTTTTCATATCATGTCGAGTGCAAGAGCACCCAGGATTGAAGAGATTTAAGCCTAATTTGTTATTTAATGTGTGGCTTGTTAGTTATGGTTTAGTCATGTGGTCAAATTACTGCAGATTAGGAAGTAGTCACATGTTGGGTGCATCACAGTAAATATGCATATAGATTATCTTAGTTCACAAGAAATACAAAATAATTCAGTTTCATTTAATATGCAATGAAGGAGGATTAATTTCAATCACCTTACCTTTCATTACTGTGCTATTACCCTAAAAGGCGAGTAGGAATATTTTACTTTTATTGTATTATTATATGTAGCTAGTACAATGGTGATTAAAACTATTCTATTCTAAGAAACATTTCAGATTATAATAATTTAATTCTAAAAATATATCCTCTTATTCCTTTAAGTAAAGGCATTTTTTTACTGAAGTTTCCATTCTACCATCAGCCAGAATTAAACAGAAGGCCTGATAGATTTAGTTGATTCTACGTGGACTTGGGAAATACTTACTTTTAAAAACCTTGTGTGTACAGGTATAGAGTAACTTGATCATGGAACCAAAATAAACCTGTCTTTTTACTTTTTTTTGTCCAAAGATTTGAAAGAAAAGATATTGTTTCTCAAACTGGCATTTTACTTGCTTTAAGGTGGTAGAGTTGCTACCATTTACTAAGCCATCACCTGTCACCTGAGTCCTGGTAACTTAACATATGTGTTCTCATCCTTGCTGATAGTAAAATATGTTCAATGATCTGAAATCTGTTTCATTGCACGCTAGCGTTTTCGGAGGGCAAGGAGCGTAAGTGTGGGAAACACTGAAACTTAGTCAATGGGCAGTCAGTTGCTGAATGGGTGTGTGTGTGTGTCAGTCCTTAAATTGGTACTAATGTATCCAGCCTAGTTATTTTCCTCACTATTCCAACATAAAAGCAGCACTTCCAGCTTTGAATTAGGATTTTCCTGTATGGATTTCTGATTTTACAGCTGAGGAACAAAAGGCACACAGCAAAATCATAGAATGGTCAGAGTTGGAAGGGACGTTCAAGATCATCAAGTGCCAACCCCCCTGCCATGGGCAGGGGCACCTCCCACTAGACCAAGTTGCTCCAAGCCCCATCCAACCTGGCCTTGAACACTTCCAGGGATCGGGCATCCACAACTTCTCTGGGCAACCTGTTCCAGCATCTTACCACCCTCACAGTAATGAATTTTTTTCCTAATATCTAATCTAAATCTCCCCTCTTCCAATTTAAAATGAAATGATGAAAGCAGAGCATTGAGTGAGGGTGATTTCTACTACCATTTCAGTGGTAACTTCCAAAGCCAAACATTGTTTTTTTTTTTTTTTTTTTCTGCGGGCTGGCAACACTCATAGGCATTTATGAAGC
>VZRU01019648.1:188499-239210 GCA_013398155.1 Pedionomus torquatus | reverse complement strand
CCCATCCCTGGAAGTGTTGAAGGCCAGGCTGGACGGGGCTTTGAGCAACTCGGTCTGGTGGGAGGTGTCCCTGCCCATGGCAGGGGAAGTTGGAACTCTATGATCTTTAAGATCCCTTCCAACTCTGACTATTCTATGATACATGTGTTCTTTCTAGTTCCAATTCATGCGCCATTACATTGTGCTCTACTGCATGATACAGATACACCCGAAGAACAGGACGAGCCAATCCTGTTTTCAGCTGTTTTCAGCTTTTATTCTTTCAACTTGATAATGGTGCATGTGCAGGCTCCATGTGTCAGCGGATTAGGATGGGGAGATCTGATGTCATGGGGCTGGATGACAGAGACAACCCCGTTACGTAACCCTGTATAACATATGTTGATCAGACCATCTGATTCTTATTTCAGGAGATTGATAGCGTGTTGTCTCATCATTATGTAAGATGTGGAGGTTTCTCTTGTTTAAAAACAGATGAATGATAAAGACCTGGAAGGCTTTTGTTTAATGTTCTGGTGGGGTAACATAATGGCCTCCCTAACAGATTGGTAGAGCTGGGCCACACTGGTTAGTTGCATAAATAGCTGTTATTCCCAGGTAAGCGAGGACTGAGTAGCTTAACGTGTTTTGATAAAGTCTGGAGAATGCTAATTGACAAATAAACAAAAAAGACTGTAGAGAACATGGAATACGAATGTCTGCAGACAAACAGCATTCATAAATTCTGTAAAATAACAAAGTTTTACCAAGCTAAGAGAGAAGATGATAAAACCTTTATACATCAAAATAGTTAATATTTGCCTGCATGTAGTGAATTTTTTTAAAAAAAGAACGTCTTGATCAGTGTTCTTGTCTGCCATGTGACTGTGATCTTTTACATAAGTATGATTTCTTAATAGTGCTTATTGTTGTTGGTTTTTTGGTGTTATTATCTTTGTTAATAATCTTGGTAGAGCAAAGAGCATTACAAATAAAGGAAATCTGTAGATCATGCTAAATCAAGAACTACAAATAGCAGTAAAAAAAAAAAAAAAACAAAAAACAAACCATAATTTGAGCAGTACAAAAAATGAAAAAGTGAGATTATTCTTAGTAAAAGCAAAACCACTTGGTGGGAAGTTACATGAACCTGAAATTCAGCTTGCAAGTTAAGTTTGGACAAGTTTTTCTAAGCTTGCCTAACACTGCTAAAATCTCCTATTTTTCAATGTTTTATTATGGTGATGTAGGCAATCAGTATAGTTGCTGGCCATTCTGACTTTTTTTTGTATGTCCTGATTGTTTGCCATATCATCCTTCTTTTTCTTGTGAAGTACTGTGCACATGTGATAAGCTATTTCTAACTGTATTGCTTTACTACCACGTAACTGTGATCCTCATGGTATTAAGACAACACAATCAGTGCATCAGAGCTAACTCTGCACAGCATTTAAGAGCTTGCAAATATATGCTTGTGCTGAAAATGTTTCACAGTGTATTAAAGGTGGTGAGAGAATATTGTGAATAACTATTCTGTTTTGGGTAACTACAGTCTCTGTCTCTGTTAAAGGCTTTTTGATGAATGAGGGCTAAAAAGCCTGCCTGTGCCACGTTTCAATTTTGCAGAGAAGGTTACATAAAGCACCTGAAAAGAGGGGCTCAGAGTGGAAACTGTCAAGCAAATTTCCTTGGCGTAAGTGCTGGTAATACTTCTGTAATAGCTTTACAATTTTCTCTATTTCCAGGTTCAGTTGCTGGTGTCTAATCAAGATGTTGATAACTACAAGCAAATCAAGGCTGATCTTGATCAGCTACGTCTGACTGTAGAAAAATCAGAATTGTGGGTTGAGAAGAACAGCAATTATGAGACTGGAGAGGTGGGCGACAATCAAACCAAAGTGGGAGAAGAGCCAATAGAGGTGGGGTTAAAGCTTTGGCTGTTAGAATTGTTTTGATATTGATGGGTAGTTTAAGGAACAGCTGCAAATTTGTGGTCTGGTTAATCAAAATAGCAAAACAAGAATGTGCAGTATGTGCCTGATCTTTAGAAACAGACAGAACAGGGAATAAAACCTCTTTTATCAATGTGTTCAATATTCTCTCCTGCTGCTTTCAGTATCTGCATTCATATATCACAGAGCTGCCTTTCTTTCTGTCAAGTGAGCATGCCCCTCAGCGTATGGCATCTCCCTGTGGCCAAGGAAATAATCTAGGGATCACATGTTGGCAGTTGTGTTGACTTGCTAGAAGAAAGAAGGAGAAGGCAGTATCTGTTCCTGCAGCCAGGGGAGAGGAGCACAATCAAACCCATATTTCCAAACATCACAAGTAATCCATTCTTCACCAAACATAAGACGATCTAAGAATATTAAGATTTTGTACTGGGGCGATTTTTTCTTTTTCTTGATGCTTCTCATACCACAGTCTTGGGATATATTGTGAGTTGAGAAACATTAGAACTTGAATCTGGATCCATGAAGACCTGTCTTTTTTCTTTTTTTCTTTTTTTTTTTTTTAATATAATTGACTATTTTTTATAATTTTGTTTTTGTGACATAACAGTAGATAGATCAGGCTTTTTCACCAGTGTTCACTCCCACTTTTCCATTTTCATCAGAGGAAGTGGGAAGAGATGAACAACTGCAACTTCTGACACAGCACTTTCCTTACTGTCTTCCATGGTAGAGTCTTCTCTGGTGGCAAGAAAATGGGCAAGGAAGCCCCCAGAGGAAGCTCAGTAGGATACCAGATGGAGATCACACAGCATTGTGAAGCCAATTCAATGAGGGATGGTGACATTTGTAGGTATCTGCCATACACTTGGCCTTTCAGATAGGAGAGCAGATTTTAGGTAGCTTCATACAGGGAAAAATCCAACACTTCAAGGGAGAATCATAATTTCTTGAGACAGTGTAGGACCTACTCTTTCTTTGATATAACTTAGCTGTCAGAACTGGGGAGGGATCTGGACTTTATGAGCTGAAGTATGTGGGATTTCCTACTTTCTTTCCTCAAGCATAGCTCTTGTAGGAAAGAAAATGTTCCTTTACATATTTACTGAATGGAAAAGGTAATGGGGAAAAAAGGATACAGAATTGTAGCAGGATATTTACAAGGTTTTTTAGCTATAATATGTTTTAAAATTGTAATAAGATCCTTTTTATTCCTATGCATAACGCTGATAGCAAAGAAACTCCAGGAAAAGAGAACAAAACAACATGGTTGAAACGGAAGCATCTCTAAATAGGGTGTTGTCTGTGTTTTTTTTTCCCTCATGAGGCATCCGTGGGTCTGTATGGAATAGCAATTCTTCAGTAGCTGGACAATATTATCTCTGGCAGATCTGAGAGTATATTGTATTAGAACAGTAATATGTAATCTACACAACTGGTTAGATCATCTGGTGGTAATTCCATGAGAGCTGTGTCAGGTTACAATAGCTTAGAATCTTGTTCATTACTTTTTCCCGTGTTAGATTATTCTTTGACAGTTAGGAAATGTTTTTACCTGGCAAAACTACTTTAGATAGTGAATATTCTCTTAGAGATCTTAAGTCAGATGTAAGAGGTTAGGTGCTGGTCAAAATCTACAATGTGTGAAGCAGGTGGCTTGCTTCAAGCAGATGATAATCCTTGTGAGATCCCATGCTTTCTTGGAATGGATGCTGGGTGTTCAGTACTGAGCTGGCTGAACCTCTGAGTCTTCAGGGAATATGCTTCATTTGCCTGTGCTTAGTTTTTTCACAAACAACATTAATGTCCACACAAGGCCTTGAATTATACTCCGGAACACTATGATGTTAAGCCCAAGTTTCTGTCCTTGCCAAAGCACGTTGCAAAATTGATATAAGAGTTTTAAAAAACTGTATGTAGTTCTTTGCCCTTAGGCTTCTGAGTCTTTTGTGTAAATTGTTTCCACCTTTTCATTATAACCTGAGGGGCTAGAGACTAGGTGGGGTTTTTATGCAGTCATATGACTACAGAAGTTGGATTTGTAGAAAAGGCTGTGTTCTTCTAAATGAAGTATCCAGAGTTTCTTCACAGGAAAAACAAAAACCATTACATCCATGCAGGATCATTTTCACAAGAATTGAAGATCAGAATTACAGAAAAGAGTGGTACAGGACAGCTGGAGAGGGACTCTTTGTCAGGAAGTGTAGGGATAGGACAAGGGGTAATAGTTTTAAGTTGGAAAAGGGGAGATTTAGATTAGATAACAGGGAGAAATTCTTTGCTGTGAGGGTGGTGAGACACTGGAACAGGTTGCCCAGAGAAGTTGTGGATGCCCCATCCCTGGAAGTATTGAAGGCCAGGATGGATGGGGCTTTGAGCAACCTGGTCTAGTGGGAGGTGTCCCTGCCCATGGCAGGGGAAGTTGGAACTCGATGATCTTTGAGGTCCCTTCCAACTCTAACCATTCTGTGATTCTATGAAATTAGTCACCATATAGGATTAGGATGAAATGCTGAAATTGATCTCACATAACCCAGCCTTGCATGAGAAGGGAAAAGTGGATAAAGCCTGTTTACTTGGTTATCTCCAGTTAAGGGTCTTAAGAGTCTGTATAGATACCACGGACTATGGAAATAGTGGTCTTTATTGTTCTGTCAGTGGCAGATGCATTGGGTGTTGTAGCACCAGAAACACAGATCTGAAGAAGAGAAATAGACAGTCTTAGTGAAAGGACTGAAGCTGGAATACAGTGCAGTGACATTTGTAGAGCTTCTAACCTTTGCCACCCGCTGAGAAAATTCAGCAAGTTTTCAAGTAGTGTGAGCTTTCAGCACCCTTAAGCATCTGGTGTTCCCTCCTTCTCTTCCTTTTCTGCTCTGTGGCAACATGCTTTGGTTGTGGGGATGTTTAAACAAACACCTTCTGAAACATCATAGGTAGGTTGAGATTGTGAACTGTATCTTCTGAGAGTGCCCCTTGTTCCCCTGTTAAGTAAATGCAGCCTGTGGAGGGCAAAGCTGTGCCAGTGTGACACTGACTGTTGCCTTGCACAGCTGAACTGCAGAGATGAGTGAGACTATTTCAGAATGGGGAATTGCTTGAGCTGGATGCTGGAACCTGGGCTTCCATTTTGGAAGCTAGAAAAGAATGACCCTGAGACTGGTGCAGAGTGATATCCCAGGAATTTATGAGTATAGGAAGAAGTCTTTTTCAGAAAGCACTATTTTCTGAAGGTAGGGCACTCAGATGAGAACCTTTCTCAGTGCGATCTCTATGACTCTCTGTTCCCTATGGAAGAGCATGGCAGAGATTATTATGGGGCATAACAAAGCAAGATATGCAACTGAGTGTCTCTGGTCTCCCAGTGGTGTGATTATCTCTTGATAACTACATCCCCGGCATACTCTTATGGGTTCAGTAAATAGGTTTTTATTTTGTTAAGAGAAAGGATAGATTCTGCAGTTTAATGCTGATCAGCATTTCCAGATAAGACATACAGTTCTCATGGATTATAAAACTACTTTGATTGAGGAAGAATGCTGATAAAAGTAACAGAACTAAATTAATCTTGGTTAACCCAGAGTCGCAGAACACAAGAGGGTGGTTAATTATAGCAAAGAGCCTGAAATATCTTCCAAAGTATTGATTCAGGCATCTAGAGAGAAGGCAGTATGCATACTAACAAGCCTAAACAAATAAAAATCCACTGGTGTTGCATAGATCAACATGACCATGCTGAACAGTGGAACTGACACTGTTATAAGCAGCTTCCAGGGCCAAATGTTCTTGCCCCACTGGAAATTAAGACCAGATGGGATTTATAGAGCTCCTAGTCTTAACCATCAACAAAGAAAGTTCAAAAAGAGGTATAAGCACTCAGACTGGTGTGCATATGTGCCTTTTAGCATAATTCTCTTCTCCGAAACAGTAGGAAGTTTGAAGACACAATGAAACTCAGAAACGCATCTGTTTGGTTCTTTTTTATGCTATTACACTGGTTTAGGTACTTGCTATACTGTGAAGCAGTCTTGAAATCTGCTACAGTTTTTCCAAAGTCCGTTCTTTCAGTTCTTTGTGTTTCCAGTGAAGAAAGACTTACCATAACTGGCAACAGGGAAAAAAACCAATACTGCCAGTATTTTAAGTGTATAGGTGTTGGTGGATACTTGCTGTCTTGATTTCTCTCATCATACCCAGCTGGGGCTTTCTGAGAGCCAAGGGCCAGAGCGTATGGCATCATGACTGGTTGTTGCAGTTTAACGTAATGTTTTCATTTGTTTTTAAATCCTTTCCTGCCTCATCCAGAGGTAAGGACGAAGGTGTCCCATTCATGGGAGGAACATCTCTTAATTTCCACATGCTACTTGTTCCTGTACTGCTGAGAACTCCGCTCTACTTACTGCAACTGCAGAGGTTGTCTTTCCAGACTTTTTAAGGTTCACACACAGACTTTTTGTAATGTTTCCAGCTATATTAGAGATTTTGGGAATAAGTGGTGGATATTGAAATACACTTATGGTCCCTATTCTCATAGTATCTGAATTTCTTGGGACATCAAGCCTGTGATTTAGGGAAGTATTCTTTTTTAGAAGGATCAGAATCTTGAAGACATAGAGTAATTGCCTCAAGTCATGTTGGAAGGACTTGAATGTGAATCTTTTCCTTCACTGGACCAGTGGATAAAGAATAAACAAGTATTTTTCTTTATTATCTGTTATATTTATTCGCTATAAACTGCTGTAATATTTCTTCATTTGCTGTTATTAAATGTAGTTAGTTCATGTTGAGGAAATTGCAATAAATCTCCACTTGCTCTGTGTTCTTTGTTACAGGAGTCAAATATTTTGAGTCCAATAGAAGATGGGACCAAAAAACCCCAGATAGACAGCAATAAAAGCAATAACTACAATATTGTTAAAGAGGTTGGTATATTTGCTCAAAAACTTGCTTGACATACTTGTTAGATAAGTGGATTTAGTAATTATTTTGAAAGACTGCATTTTGGTGTGACATGTCTTGTTCCTTACTTGCTTTTCTGTTTATTTTTTTCTTTATTCATTTACAGATTTTGATTCGACTCAGCAAACTTTGTGTTCAGAATAAAAAATGTCGGAACCAGCAGCAACGATTGTTAAAAAATATGGGCGCCCACTTGGTAGTCTTGGACCTTCTGCAGATACCCTATGAAAAGGTTATTGTTGTAGTTTTAGTGGTAAAGAACATGAGCTCAATACGGGAAAGGCCTCAAGAGGCCCAAGAATCAGTGTAAATATTTTTTTTTATACTCAATTCAGCCAACTATGTTACAAACATGAAATGATGATGCCATTTTCTACGTTAAGAATAACGGGTTTGAACCTAGGTTTAAATATGGCTGCCTGCACAGAACAGGTTTTATTAAGAACACTTAAGTTTACTGTCTTGGGTACCTGGATGTTACTGCTCTGTCATCCTTTCCTGGAATAGGCAAACCTTAGATCTGCAGTCACTGCACAGTAAGATGGATTGATTTAATGTAGCTCTTGGCAGAGTATCTAGATTCCAGCATTCAGTACCAATGTGAGATGCATAAGATGGACAAAAAGCTTTTAAGCATCAAGTCTGGAACAATTTCTTTGTTTCTGTAGTGGAAGCTTCTAACATAGTTCCTCTGGCAAGTTTTTCAGAAGATAATGTGATTTTTTACTGATTTAGTGGCATTGAGCGTACAAATGAATGATCCAGATAACCTTTTAAAGAGCACATTTTTCTAGATCTTACAGGAAGCATTAAGAGGAGATAAAACCTCTTCTGGGTTATGTTTTCCTGAGTGTTACCCACTAACATTGCAATGTAGACATTTGGTTCAGTAAAATAGTGCTTGTCCGTCTAGGTAGTTTGTCAAATCATAGTTAGAATGCTATATGAGAGAACTAAATAATGGGGGATGAAACTAGACATATTTGTGTGGGAGTATGTGTATGAACATTTATGTTTGTGTAGGAGTACACACATGTACACTTATATCTGTTTCTGCATGTAGCTGTACAAAAGCCAAAGCTTTTAAAAAGCTTAAAATCAGTGCAGACTACAGAGCTTTAAACAAAAATAAAATCAAGCCACCTAGCACTTTTTTAATCTAGGAAATTATAATCATGCATGAGAAAATCTTACTTTGAGTTTGTGCTCTTATCTGTAGCTCCTGATGGTCAAGTCAATTCAGAGTAAGGTACAGCCACTAATAAACCCTGAAGGAAACTAGATCAGTTGCTTTTGCCTTCCCTGTAAAAGCTCAGGAGAACTGTCTTATTCCTGGCTGAATTCACACAGTGTGATTTTTAGCAAGTATGTTTAGATACACTCAGTTGATTTCATTTGTCTTCTTTCTGCAGAGTGATGAAAAGATGAATGAAGTTATGAATCTAGCCCACACTTTTCTTCAGAATTTCTGTAGAGGAAACTCTCAGAATCAAGTTCTCCTCCACAAAAATCTCAACTTGTTCTTAACTCCAGGGGTAAGTATTTAATTTTAAGGAGAGTATTATAACTGGAAGTAGATTTGGACTTTCTGAAAAATGGCAGTGCTAAATAAATAATATAATTAAATTATGCCCTTTCTACTTTCTCCTCTGTCCTTGTGTTAACTCTCTTATTATTCTCTTCTCTTCTCTTCTCTCTCCTGTCTTTTCTCCCTTATTGTTGCTCTTTATGTCATTGTTTTTAATATTGCCATTTTAAAAGTGGAAAACAATATTACCTGTGCAGTTTACAGGAAGTGTCTATGAACGTGTTTCAAGTTGTCACATAATGTTTAGCTTGACTCTTGATCATATTCATCCTAACTCAGAGATGGACTATAAGTCAAGGTAAAAGACGATGTGACTATGCTGTCATGAAGCTTGCGTGACAGCAGAATCAGCCCCATTTTTTGTTGGTGATGCTTCCATTTGATTCAACTAATCTAAAATTTGATCATTTATTAAATAACTTTCCTTACAGTAAACCCCTTTGTCATCTTCCATTTGTGTATATATGTTTGTGTGTGTTTACAGATATAGTCATATAGAAAGACAGCTTGCTCAGTGGGAAAAAAAAAATGCTGTTAGAAAGAGTCCGAGTCATAGGTTTGTAGACACCTGGCCTGTGTACATTAGGAAGCACTTGAGCATTTGTTATGTTATTTTTTGCTGATTCCTTTTTTTGTCATCAGAGAAAAGGCCTGAGCTGACCCCAGTGGGGACCAGCACCCAGACTCCATCCTATCCAACAGTGACCCCTTAACTCAGGTGCCAAGTATGGAGCCTCCTTGCACTCACATCTCTGTTCTTTTGATCTTCTGATCTTCTGATCATCCTAGTTATTGTGCTCTTCTTCACATTGTGGAGCAAACTTGGTGTGGATTCCTTTCAGTTGGCATAAATAAAAAGGGATACCATAGGAGCATGCCTGACCCTCATGAGCCTTTAGTCCAAGGGAACAAACTAGAGCAAGGTTGAAGCAAAAGCCTTGAGAATGCGTGAAGTTTGGATACTGGGACCTTAACAGCATTCCTTTCTTGCTACAGATGTACTCTTCTTGTACTGTGTTATTCACTGATAGAAACATAGCCCTGGGCTCCCTCTGAAGTTAATATGGAAAGAGGTATTCTCTCAGACAGTTGACCAGACTGCATGTGCAATGATTTGCCTGCTGGAAAGGCTTGCCTCTTAACCACAGAGGGAGCCAGAGGTAGCTAATCATCTTATTTGGTTGTGTCAACACAAAGTTTGCTGGTGAGCGGAGTGAATGTTGTCTCACTTGCCTCGTATACCAAAGTCCTTAGAGAATGCTCTAGCATTCGTGTGTGTTTTCACCTTCCACATGGGCACAGATTTTGTATCCATCCGCTTTAGGACCATTTTTCACTAATGAGAAAGTCTGGAGAAATCCCATCATAAATAAAAGCAGGCCCCTCAGGTCACTGCTTGATCACGGGGCTGGTGCACATTGGACTTTTCCAGTTTTCCTTTTCCACCGTGCCTTTCTCTCATCTAGAGTCCTGGGAATCTTTTCAATCTCAGAGTGAATCTGCTCTTCTTACAAGATTGTTTTGATTTTAATCTCTTTAGCTCCTGGAAGCTGAAACCATGCGGCACATTTTCATGAATAATTACCTTCTGTGTAATGAAATCAGTGAAAGAGTGGTGCAGCACTTTGTACACTGCATTGAGACCCATGGCCGTCATGTGGAGTACCTGCGTTTCCTGCAGACCATTGTGAAAGCAGATGGCAAATATGTGAAAAAATGCCAGGACATGGTAATGACAGAGGTACGTGAAGGGTTCATATCCTAACGACTCGTGTGATGTCTTTTTAACACACTAATATTTTCAGGTTGCTTTTTCTGCTCTTGATACCAACGGGATATAACAGCGTTATTGCTTTAGAATTTTAATTGGTATCAAAAATAATGAATATTTTAGCAAACATTTTTGGGAGTTTAATCTAATTTTGTAAGGCCATCTGTATAACTACTAGAAAGAAAACACAAGTGTTAGCATGGTGATACAGAGATGTCTATTTGTAGATGATGTAGCACGGAAATCTCAGAGTTACATAAACCTTCGTTTTCTTGCACTGTAATTTAGGATCCGGTTTACACACCAAACTTGCCATATTGTGGCATGGTTCTGCCATATACGAGGCTCTTACCTCTGTGGATTTGTCTAAAGAGTGTTGTATACCATTTTTTTAGCCCGTAACCATATAACAATTCTAAGTACTAGTTTCTACTTTTTTCTTTTATTCCAGAGCATTTCTCTGAGCCTAGTAGCTCTACTCTAGCTTTAGCTAGATTTGGAGTCTGACCCGGTAAATTCCACAGAGTAGTTTAGGGACGTATTTTTATGTCAATAAAGTTACTAGGAAAATACTTATTTGACTTCTCTGCAATTAGGATTTGATACGTAGTGTGCATGATAAATGAAGTCTTCAACTTGCAGACACTTGTACATTTAATTGTAATTATGTTAATGGTTCAGCAAGATTAATAAGTTGTTAAAGTTGTATATGTTGAAAAGTCCAGGTAGGATCAGAGGCCAAAGAAGATTTTGTTTTACTTTACAAAATGTTTTGTTTTTTGTTTTTTGTTTTTTTTTAAAGAAACATCTTCACAAAGAAAATGGGGATAAACTCTAGTGGTATGAACAAAACTAAACTCTGCTGAAACTCGCTTCCACGGTGACAGAAAGGAAAAACCTCTAATTAAGAAAGTAAAGTTTCAGCCTACATGGATAACCTTTAATGGAATCCACTTCAACCTTTTCAATTTGACCAAAGTGTTTTAACATGCAATATCATTTTCAAGCCTTTGATTTACATAATTCAAATAGTTCTCATGCCTTTAGATTTTTTTTCCCCTTTCACCACAGCTTCTTGTAGGTTTTTACTTTCTCCTCAAACGAAATGTTTAGATTTTTTTTCTCAATTTAAATACACTTTTTTACTATAATAGCACAAAGATAAATCGTCATACTATGTTTTCAAGCTGACTGCATCATGAACATTGAAATGAACTTGTATGTAGCATTTACATTGAGTCCTGCAGAAATTTGCTGGGGTGGGAGCACCCCTGTTTTGATGAAAGAGGGTAAGATGATGATCCGTTTTAAAAAAGATATTACAGGTAGGTAATCATGACTTGTTAGAAAAGGATGCTAGTAGTGAAATTTGAATGGTATGTGAATGGCAATTCAATATAAAGGACACAGTGTCGACAAATTGTTGGAACTTGCTGTGGACACTGTCAGGATGGCTTCCTAGTAGACAACTGGGATGTACTTTGTGACCTTAAACAAGTGGTGTAACTTTTTCTGTGCTTCCGGATGGGGCACGTAAACAATTTACCTCAAGACAAGACAGAGTATGAGTGTACAGCGTGCTTCAGCTACTCCTGTGTTTTCTTTTACCGACGGGAAGGATATTATAGCTTATTCCTGTTTACTGGGAGTAAGGGCCAAACTGATCATATTTACATGTTTTAGAAAGCACATACAGATGAAGGAGCACCATTGTGAAAGAGTAGTTTTGTAAAATACATTGAGCGCTGCCAGTCTGGGTTATTTGCTTGTTCTCATATCCTTGGTCCCCAATGTCTGTAGACTGCTAGTAATGATGTTTACTGACCTGAAAGGTTCCTTAGGGCACTTTTTCTCATTACAGGCATGCTTTGAGGTTCCTGGAAAAAAAGTACCTATCAGTGCAAACATTATTACAAAAGGAAAAGCAGAATTTAGTTTTGAACCAGATCAATGTGGCAGCAGAGTTTTCTGTTATCTATAGTATTCTGGAGTGATACATTGCAGGGTGTCAACAGCTATTCTTCATTATACTTCCGTGGAATTCTTAACTCATTGAAAATATGCTTTAGTGGAGGAAGAAGCTGCTGGGCTTTGGGGTTTTTTTGGGGGTGTTGTTGTTTTTTTTTTCTTCCCCCCCCCATCACTGATGGAAAAATCCATCACCCATGATGCTCAGGGAGAACTTTGGCTAACACTGGATACTTCTCTTCCTTTTCTGCTTTTAAAGGGTCATTGTTTTGTCTGCTTGCAGATAACTTAGGGAAATGGGATAACATCTTCTGGCCTTGCATTTGTGATGATTACCTTGTCCTTTTTAGCTCTTATTGTACTGATGCAATGTTGTCTACTTCAGCTTGTGGTTCCTCACAGTCAGTATGTAGGAAACATGTCATGCAGCATCATGTTTCACAAGTTCACTGTCTCCTGGTATTTCTTCCAATCTTTATTTCTTCCTTGTTCATCAGCAATAGGGATGTGAAAGGATGAGGGGGCAGTTTGACTTGATACGATAAAATATCAAGCAATACTGGTACCGATTAGGTCTGGATTTGACACAGGAGTGTAACTCTTGGGAGAATCTGGAAAGAGTCATCTTCCCTCTCCTCTGTGCACAATGTACACAAGCAGAAACTGCAGGAATGCGGTGAACAGCTTAACAGAAAGTGGTGAACAGCTTAACAGAAAGCATGTAACTTCCCAGAGGGCTCGATGTGGATTTTTTTATTATTTTGTATGTGAAATGTCCTAAAGCATAGTATTCCAGACATCTGTATTAAAAAGGTAAATAAATTTTCCGACATTTTGAATACTCACATCTTCCCTATTTTTTTGCCACAGAGTGCAATGAATTGTAGAATCATAGAATCACAGAATGGTCCAGGCTGGAAGGGACCTCCCCGCAGTCACAGGGACACCCACAACTAGACCAGGTTGCCCAGGGCCTCGTCAAGCCTCACCTTGAATATCTCCAGGGAAGGGGCCTCAACCACCTCCCTGGGCAACCTGTTCCAGTGCTCCACCACCCTCAGAGTAAAGAGCTTGTTCCTAAAATGAGACTAATATCTGGGTCCCTGTACTGTCTCCTTCCTCCCAAAAATTTGTCCCTTTAAAAACTTTTTTGCTGTCCTGTGACTTGTCCAGAAAATGTCTATTTTGAAAAAACATGAGTAGAAACATTAAAAAAAAAAAAAAAAGATAAATGAGAAATAGGAATTGCAGCAAAGACTGAATTCACAATTCACTCCATTGAATTGTCAAAGTAAAAAAATGGCAAGAAATGGGGAAAACACAATCAGAAGAGTTGTACATTCAAAATTTGAAATGTTGACACTCTGGAACATGTAATGAAATGTTTCTTGACTTTCCATACTTTTCATTTCCTCTGGGAGACTAATTTTCATTCGTGCTCTGGCTGCTTTTCCATTTCTTAGCAGCTCCACCAACCTTTATTTCTAACCCTTGAATTCAGTAAGCTAGGATTTCATGTCACACATAAACTTGGATATGTCAAGTGCCTTATTCACAAAATATGTATGGATATTGTGCTGCCGAGGTGTATTCTGTACTAGAAAGGGTTTATGGGAGCTTATTTTTCACCCACATTGAGAGTGCTTAAAACGAAAGTGATGAAGAGAAGAGACGATTATTGTCCTGTCCCAGCTCTGTGGAGCAGCACTGGCAGTAGGTATATTCGATGTATGGGGGGTTCACATCAGATTTAGAGCAAAGCTCTTCTGTGAGATCTGCTGAGATAAGGCTGCCAGCATCCACCTCTGCTCTGGGTCCTCCCTCTTGATATGAGCAATGCACTTGTAGCAAAATCAAATAATTACGTACCCAGTTTTCTGTTAAATGGAACTGCTGGCATGATGCTGACTATTTCAAGACCTGCCAAATTTGCACAGGTTTGGAAGAATTGTCCTTTGTTTCCAATGCTGAGCAAGGATACAGAAGAGGCTGGTTAAATTCTGGGTGAGCCACAGGCTTTTTGTGTGAGGTAGCACAGAAGATTTAATCTCCGTGCACTTCCAGTCCCTGTCTATAATACAGGGATAATAAGGCATCCTGGCCTTGCAATAGCAGGTGAGGGTAATTAATTAACTTCAAACAAACACTGAGATAGTAGGAATAATAAGGATGGTGCCTTAGGTAAACACAGAGCTACAGAGAAACTAAACTTCAAGTTCAGCTTGTATTAACTCACTCATTAGTGAGTTGTTCCAGATTTGCATTTAGGTAGATAAAAGCAAAAGTTTGTCTTGGATATTGCTTTCACTTGTGCTTTTGGTAAGCCACATCAGAGTAATTTTTATTTGGGGGGGTTGGTGTTTTTTTTTGTTTTTTTGTTTGTTTGCTTGTTTTAACTAGACAGTCTTTGCATACTTAAAGGTAGAAGAAAATAAGAAATTAAGAAAATCATTTAGGTTGGAAAAGACCTTTAAGATCATTGAGTTCCAAATGACTGCAGTTCAGGGTACTTTAAACTTGTGGTAACTTTTTCAGCTGATAAATGGTGGTGAAGATGTGTTGATATTCTACAACGACAGAGCATCATTTCCAGTCCTACTCCAAATAATGTGTTCAGAGCGAGATCGAGCAGATGAGAGTGGACCCTTGGCGTATCACATCACTCTAGTGGAATTGCTAGCGGCTTGTACAGAAGGAAAGAATGTATACACAGAGATCAAGTGCAATTCACTCCTGCCACTGGATGATATAGTGAGAGTAGTGACCCATGATGACTGCATGCCTGAGGTAAGATTCACTGAACGAGATAGCAGACCTCACGTTTTTAGAAACTCAGAAAATGTTTTGGTTTTTATAATATACGCACAAGTTGAATATTTGCACAGAAACCAGTCGGGAAACAGGTGGTGTTTGTTAAGGTAAGTGAGAAAAGATAGCCAATGTTTTCTTAAGCAGAAAATTCCTCGTCCCTTATGCTATGATTGTCAGCTTCTTGGAGCAGATACCTTGTTTTGTTTTTTTTCTGTTTGTCCAGCCACTCTCAGAGTTTAATGCTCTGATAAATTCTAGCTGTAGCTGTGAAGACCCAGCTGAGTTGTTTGTCAAGCCAAGGTTTTGCTGCTGCCTGAATTTGTTGGAAATGATGGGTAACATTTTGGCCACACTGAAGTCAGTGTGACTTTTGGGTGAAGTCTCATTTTATTAAATTCATTTGCAGTCCAGCAAATGTTTTCGTTCTCTGCGTATAGAGGCCCAGTTTTGCAGCTACTACCAGTAGGACTGTGACACCTCATGCTGATCAGAAGGGGAATGTTTGTATGCACCAAACCTGAAGATATGAAAAGAAATCTTTTCAATCTTTGCAAGGAGCTTGCTCTGGTCCTGTGTATCGGTTGGACAGATTTCTGCAGGCTATCTGGTGGAAAAATGTGGCTAATTTCAGCAGAACTGGGACCTGCAGGAATAAAGAATCCTGCCACGCTCTGAAAAAGTCCTCTTGTGATCAACTGATTCTTTTCTTAGAAAAATGTGTGCTTTGCTCAAAAGTTCCTCCTAACATTAATTTCAACACGTGCTAATTAAAAATGTCCAAGCAAATGAAACGTAAACGTCTGACATGAGTTGTATCCTGACTACATTAAACATATGCAACCCTCTAACCCTCTCCTCTACTTTAACTGTGACAAGAAATTTTCAGTGGTTTTATGTATGTTTATATTTAATCCATGTGTTTCAGGCACTGGATATCCATTTTTATGTTGTGTGCATGCAGGTTTGTAATGCAGGAGGAGTGAGACATCACTCCTGCTAAGCCCTGTGCTGCTGTGGCTGCAGTCTCAGCACTGCACAACCGTTCTCTTCCATCTACATCCAAGTTAACTCACCTCGAATGCAAGCGCTACGTTAGGATTGTGGGAATATAGGGAATGCAGTCCTAGCTGTGCTGCAGGCATCTTTTTTTTGATATTTGGCAAGGCTGTCACAAATTCTCATCAACACACAGCCAATACCTGGCAAGTGTAGGGGTGTCCTGCCTTTCAACAGCTCCTGGCTTTGCAGCCAGGCCCTCATAGTCTTAATATGATTTAAATATCAGATTTATTATTGGCTTGTTTGGGGGGGGTTGTCATTATAGTAAGAGAATGTTTACAAAACCTTTCAATTTTTTGCCATGTGATCTTTCATTAAGTACACTAATGCATTTGTTGCTGTGCTTCTCCTTAAATCTTCAGAACTGAACATATGTGTTATTACTGTTACTAGTGTTTGTTAGTAATTAAAGGATCATCTTTGTCATCCAGTATTTTCCCAGATAGAAAACGTCATGTTAATGTTACTGTTCTATTTCATATTGTTTGCATTTTTGCTGTTTCTGCAGGTGAAAATTGCCTATGTTAATTTTGTTAACCACTGTTATGTGGACACTGAAGTGGAAATGAAAGAAATCTATGCCAGTAACCATATCTGGAAGTTGTTTGAGAACTTCCTTGTTGATATGGCAAGGGTAAGCTTCATGAAATGTTAAATATTACAGTATAATCATGGGTGGCAACTGAACTGGCAGTAAGGTTTGGGTTTATTTGGTGAACTTTTATTAACATTTTTTTTTTCAAAGTTGGCAATAGAGTAGATGTGAGGGTTTTTTTAACAGATGGTAATTTCTGTTATTTATCACCATTTTACCTGCTAATTACTAGTAGTCTCCTTATAAAAAGGCATCTTGGAACCCATGTTCCTATCTCTTTTCTTCCAGAAAAATAAATCAGACACATGTACAGGGCTGAGAGTCTGTGTACATCTTCTGGGAGTGTGTGTTTACATGTCATTGTGGTGGTGGCTGAAAGAACCCCACACCCACATCTGTAATATTCTTGCTTTACTCGGTTAGTGCAATGAGGATCGGGTATCAAAAAGTTCTTTGCCTCATGTTCCTTCTATCTCACTTTGGCCTGGTTTTGTCTTTTATTCCACAGTCACTAGATTCTCACTACGGATGGCAAGTGTAAAGCTATGGACTTTTAGTGTACTAATTCATGTATGAACTATAGACTGCAAGGTGATGGGGCATGGTTTGTACCATAGGCATTCAGTTCCTGTGGACCCTAGTGAGCTTCATGGTGTCATTAGCTGTTGAATTACATTTCAAATCAGAAGCTGAATTAAGCTTCCATACCTTGGTATTTTAGAGGCAGAAAACACGGGAAATCCAAAAACATAAAATACAACAGTAGAGCCATGAGTGGAGCCATAGTAATGACCCTGACCCACCTGATTAGCCTCCCTAGCCCTTGAATGTGACTGATTATTTTTTTATCCCCTTGGAGCTAGAAGCCTAGAGATGTAGAAACCAAGCTCCTTACGCAGTTCCCTTCAGGAGCCTGGAGACAAAGTGCACTGTGCGAAGTGACGTAGGGTTGCCCTGTTGGTAGTGACCACTGGGCTTGTTTTCATATACCTTTCTCATAACAGAAATTAGACTCCAGGTCTTCAGAGGTGAAGAATGAGTGTGTTATTAATGCTGGATTTTTTGTGTGTGTGTGCGTGCACTGCTGGCACTGAATGGCAAAATGCAGGTTTGTTTTGCTCTCCTGCAAAGCACTCAGGGCAGGTGCCTAATTAGTCCTTTTAATTTCATGGTTAATGGCTAAAGGAACTAAATGAGCACATCAGAAGTGCTCTGGCCTGTCCTGCTCTTCAGCCGGGTCACTGTGGTAGCTCTTTCTTCCAGGTTATTGAGTGTATTTGTTCGCGTTTGGTTTTCTGGGGCCCAGGCAGAGCTCCTGTGTTATAAATACATTAGTGTTATGTAGCTATCAGGACAGTTAGAATGCTGTCAGCCTCATGAAAGATGTTACAATAGCTTTCAAAGCATTTAGAAAAAGAGCCCTTTGATCCTCTGTGTTCCAGTGAGCTAACAGGGATGCTTTTGTGCGGGGGAAGGGGAAATGCTTCTCTTTTAGCTGCTACAAATGCCTGTCACTGGGTGAGTTTGTGAGCTTTGAGTCTGAGTCTGTTATTCAAGAGCACTAAGGTGAAAGATGGAGAGTGTTATCCTCAAGTTGGATTATTTCCTTTTTTATTAGAAAAAAGAACGAAAAAACCCCAACAACAGGGAAAAAAAAAACAACCCACAAACCAAAAAAAAACCACCAAAAGAGTAACCATTTTAAAAACAATCTGTTTCTGGATCTAGGAAGGAAGTATTTAGTCCCCAACTGTCATTCTCTTTCAATAGCGTGATGCATTGCAAAACAGGCATACGGCAGATTCATGTATAAATTCAGTTTGCCACAAAAGCAGTCACACTTTCAAAGGCACCCTGTTTCTGCAGTTTCTGCCAACCTAGTTTCTCTCATGTAGGACTCTAGTGTTGTACTAAGCAAAGTGGGTGCTGCTGAAGGAGAGGCTTCCCTTTTCTATGTGTGTCCCAGCCTGTAAGTCAGCAGCTGTAGTCTGAGCAGGATTAAAGAACGAGCCAGGATCTGACAGCTGTGAAGTCATCCTGGCTTCCTCTGCAGAATTTTTGAAGTATTATTCATGTGAGTTTTGGTCCCAAAGCCTCTTAAGAGGTTTTTAAACACTGCTTTCTCTCAGTCCTCATCTCCGTTTCATGCATTTCAGTTTTTTTTTCTTCCACAGGGAAATGTTTTTCAGTCCCCAAAGGGTGGAGGGATAAGAACAAATGAGAGGATTTCTGAATTCTTCTGCACTGGCAATTTTTCAGACCGGTGTTGGAGCAGAGTGTCATCCTCACATATGGGTCTGCTTTTTAAGCAAGTGAAGGGAAAAGCTTAAAAGCATTTTGCAATTCAGTTTTGGCAATTTTTTGAATTCACCGTGCTAGCACTGCAGAATTCCCTGTCTTCCCATTGGAATTGCAAGTGCTGAGCCTCAGAGCTACTGGTTCCAGCCAAAATTGGCATGCAGGTTAATTAAAAGCAGAAGAACTTCAAGAAGTTTATAGTTCTATAATCTTTGGGTGTTTTTTTTTAAATTAATTTTTGATTATTAACTGGATCTGTTACCTCCATGAGGACTTTGTGTGGAGGTGGTGATGCCACTGCCACCATACTTTTCCCAAAACTGAAGGGCTGAGGAGTTTACTATTTGACTTTAGCCACTGTTGTTTCTCTGACCAAAATCTTTACTTTCCTGGGGTGGGATAAAAAAATGCATGATGTGGGGGCATGACTTGTTTACCTGACACACTTTAGAAAAGCAGACAAGCAAAGCTCCTCAAGATGCCTCAGCTCTTTAGGGCTCAAGTTTCTTTGGTTATTCCTCTGCCTACCATATGACAATGCTTGTGCGTTATACTAAAAATGCTTTTCTGTTTCTGTGAGCTGTATCTTCCCCTCAACATGGGTTCCTTTGAATGTCACATCAGTAACCCTCCTTCAAACACTCCTGGTGAAATCACTGTCTTGTAGTATCCAAGTCTGACAGTGGCAGTGTGTAATTAGATGGAATATTTGTCCTGTGTGAGGTTCAGGTGCTGTGGATTATCTTTGTTCTTCTGTCACCAATTTTTTTTCTGTGACCTTAAGCTATTCACTCTGCTTCTCTGGACTTCAGTTCCCCATCCATAAAGCTACGTAATGATAAGTATGTACCACATGGGTTCATGATGGTGTGTTAAATGCCCAGATAGTAATGTGAAGTCTATCCTAAAAGTCTATAAGGAAAATGATTCCTGCTCATGCATAGATTTCCAAGTATGTTACAGTAGTTTATAGCTTGCATAGGTGAAAGAGAGAACAGCTTTGCCTTTCATTTCTTGTTAAACTTGACTAGAACTGCTTATTTAAAGGATGAAGAGGTAGCATGAGTATCTTAACTTTCTCACCGTTTTTGGCTTTCTGGAGACTCCTTTTAGTACTGTTTCCACTGACATACACAAAGTCAAAATGATTCTGTAGGGATGTCCACAAACATTGAAAAGAAATTGAGAAATAAAAGAAATACTGAAGCATACAGTCTACTACCATATTTTTTTCCTTTTTTTTAAGCATGTAATCATTCTGCAGCAACAAACTTTTAGTGTTGTACCAAAGTGTGTCTTCAGGAATCTTTTGTACAAATCCTCCCACAATTTAATCATCCTTCTGTGCTCCAGAGTTGTCCCAGTACCATCCGTTCTCTTCTTTCATTGTTTGTAGCTTGTCTTTCATATTTTCCCCATGTGACTTGTGTAAGTAATGTTGTCTGTCGTACAGTTTACAATCCTAAAGGCTGTTGGTATTGACCCTCCCCCTCCCTCTCCCTCTCCCCCTCTTTTTCAACACTTTTTCTGCAAATGAGCTTCACCTTCACCACGGATTTGTGATGACTGATTGTAGAGAAAAGTTAAAAAATCACATGAAATCTTTCTAATCAAATAAGTTAATGTCTCATCTGTCTCTAAAGCCTCTTCCAACCTAGCCCCCAATGGGAAGAAAGGCCCGTTTTCTTCTTGAATCTGTCTAAATATGTAAGTGGCTTGCAATGATTTAGGGACATCTTTTTTCATGGTGTGGGAAAGAATAGACAGCCAACCAAAAAGATCTGGTTCAGAAGAGAAGGGGATTCAAAAGACAATGTGGACCTCCAAGAAGAAAAATAAGTTATCATAAATACAGCTCAAATTCTAAGATAGTTTTCTCTGATAGATTTTGTGTAGAAATTGTTTGTTTTTATACTAAGAATGCATATTACCTGTGTCATAATGAATTCAAAATATTAAAGCTTGTTTATGTAAAAGAACTAACTCTCATTATTTCCTCCTTCTTCCCTGTAGGTTTGTAACACAACCACGGATCGTAAACATGCGGACACATCTCTGGAGAAATATATCACTGAACCCGTAATGAACATTGTGAGTGGCTTCTTCAATTCGCCATTTTCAGATAACAGCACTAGCCTCCAGGTAAGGAAAAGAGAGATAGACAAATATGTAATTCAGACCATTAATGAGGTACCTTCTGCTAGCCAGATAGGAATGCTGTATCTTTATATCCTCCTTTAATTTCTCTGTCCTCTCTCATGCCACTGGCTAGCAGTTTAATTCCTCTTTAAAACACTTACTCTTAATTTTTACCCCTTACAGCTCTGAACTGCCAGACAGCTCAATATGGTCAGATTGACTCCTGGCCCTTGAGAATTCATTGGAGGGGGTATCTTTGCAGAATCAAGGTCTACCTTTGTATTTTTGTAGGAAAAATGCTTTGTCCTGTGACAAAAGAGACACATATCCAAGATGTGGGAATACTTCACTGTCCTTCTCCTCTGTGCTGTGCGTGCTTGATATCAGTGGCGACCTAAAGAAAAACTGCACAATTTGGCCTTTTTAGGGGTGCAGCATTGATTTCTGTTTCCTCAAGCACCAGACAGCAAAGAGAATTCAGTGGAGTTGTAACTTGAGTCTACAAACTGAAAATCCCTTGCATGCGGTTTATGTTGTGTCAGATCCTAGGGCAACTGTGAGGAGATGCTAAAGGGTAAAATTCCATGTTTTATCTATTTATTTTCAGACACACCAGCCTGTTTTTATTCAGCTGCTGCAGTCTGCTTTTAGAATTTACAACTGTACCTGGCCAAACCCAACGCAGAAAGCCTCAGTGGAGTCATGTATCAAGACTTTGGCTGAAGTGGGTAGGTGCCAGGTTCTACTTTCATTATTGTTCTCTGTGTTTTAAGATCAGACTTACTTGAGGGTGAGCAGGTTTTAATTTGACTCTATCATCCTGAAATTGTGACTGGTGATTTAAAAAAATCCCACTTTTGGAGACTCAATTCTTCTTCTTTTTATAACTTATTCAAATCTGTCCCATCAAATAGGGTTGTTAGATGAAACCTGTAGGTCAGAGACGATTGCTCAGTGAGCGATCATTGAACTTTATCTCAAACAAGTTATGATATTAAAACCACCATAAGCTATAAGAAAACCTCGGCATTTCTAGTCATGCTGGGCTATGTTTACACGAGCTTTTGTAAGCAGCAATGCACAGCAATTGTGCATCAGAGAACACCCATCATTTTCCCCCTCAGTTCCTGGGAGAGGCATTCGTTATCGTTATTCGTGGTCCTGGGCTTGTTCAGGTTTTGTCCCATCAGGGAATTGGGGATGGAAAACACAATTGTGCCCCTCCACAGCTTCTCTGCTTACTCCTCATCATCCGGCCCAATCATTTACTGCTGCTGCACAGTCAGACTTACACTTGCACTGAGACCAAATTTAGTCCTCAGGGCAGCTAATAAGTTATGTGCTTTAAAATAAATTCAAATGCCATGTTGAAGAAGTGGAAGATTTAAATCTTCTTATCCTAAAATAAAAAAAAAGACCGTCAAAAAATCTTTCTTAAGTTAAATTTCTGTAAATACAATTTTTAAAGTCTTCTGCCATGACAGAATAAAGGATTATTCAATATAGTGTCTAAAAGTCAGTCATTGTGATTACTTGGAGAATAAGGTTCTGCTTAGGGTGACTGAAGACTGAGTAGCGGCAGAGATACGTAGAAAGTGGCTAAATTCTATTGTTGGTGCAATTTTTAAAAAGTTTTAACAAACACTGATGGAACAAAATGAGAGGGTCATTTAACCACCTGCAGCACATGTGGTGTTGCAACAATTGACTCTCTAAATTTAGATTTTTGGAATAGCTTTACCGGAGTATCATTTACCAATTTATCCAAAACACCTCATTAACTTTTTGTATGAATGTGAATAAGCAGTTACCTAAAAACTTAGCAACCTTCAATTTCTTCATTTGTTGTGCCAATGATTTAATTACGGATCCAACTGGCAAGAGAACTGTTGTAGTTGAAGACATTTCCTTTCTGCTACAGCTTCTACAGTCTCAAATAAAGCTCTAGCCCTACAAATCCTTGTTTGTACGTTTTACACTTACATCCCTACTCTTCTCTGGCAAGTTCTAGAAAGGAGTTGTTGATAAATTACTTCCTTTGGGAGTCTGGGGAAAAGGGGAAGAAGCAGGGCAGGTGAGAGTATTTTTGAGACCAAGCATGCCCTACTTGTGCTTTAAGACAGCTTGGTGTCTTCATTTCTGTAGAGCTACATCTGAAATAAAATTCTGTCTCAGGCAGGCCACTGTGTGATCTCACTGAGATGAGGGTATTTGGAGACACCCAAGCATAGTGCTGAGACAGACAAGCTGGATTCATCCCTGCAGCAGCCTGACAGGGAAAGTATAGGTCACCTTAATGGGCTGGCAGATTCAGCTTCTTGGCTAGGTGCAAGAGCATGTGAAAGGGCTAGTAGTCTTTGGTAGGTAGTCAACGGTGTGCCCCCTTTTCCTGGGGGAGCCAAGGCATGGCTGATATCTGGAGTTCTCCCTATTTGATGAATTTAATACCTACTTCCACTGTAGTCTTTTCTTTCATTCCTTTTTCTGTTTTCTGGAGATGGTTTGTAATTGTGGGTTTTTTTTGAAGTATGCTTTTGTGTTGTCCTATGAGTCCAACCTTCTTGTTACTCTAGCATTTCACCCATGCCATGTGCCCCAGCTTGGGTACTCTCAGTTGTGGTGGAGTGGAGCTGAGCTGCTGGTGAGGGGCATCACCCCATGTTCTCCTCTGGGCCTTCTCTTCAGTGGCAGCAGAGCAGGGAGGCTGGGCATCCTCTGGAGGGACCACAAGCTGGCAGCCCCAGAGCTGCCCCATGAATGCACACTTTAGCATGCACACTCCAGATCTCCTTGTCCATATTGTAACGACTCTTTAAGGATTCATCACTAATATCACTATTGAGCATGACAAAATTGGATTGCGTTGTGTTAGCAAATTACCACGTTTTTATTTGGTGTTTTACTTGACAGCACAGAAAGAAAGTATAAGGGAACTGGTTAAGGGGGGTTTCCCAAAAGAGCAAGTGAAGCACTGAAGAAGTGGAGTTTTTAACAAGCACCCCTGCGCAAAAGTTTGGCTGGCTAGTAGAGAGATTTTAACCATGTTTAATACTCACTATTTTTAGGCATGGTGCCAAGCGTAGCTTGCTAGGGCTAATTGAGTAGGCCTACTCTGCTCTGCTGAAAGCTTTAGAAAAAACACCCCAGCTGGGGGTACCGGAGGTGTTTAAAATCAAGGCCCTTTTGTAATTACAGTGTGTGCCCAGTGCCTTTCTCTATCGGGTGTTCCACCACACAAAATGGTGCTTCTCTTTGAGGAGGCAAAGGTTTCTTCTATAATACAAACAGGGCAGCCTTTTTTTGCCTCTTTTGCTGGCTGTGTATGTGGGCTAGGTTTGGATTTTGGCTAGGCATCTGTNTTTTTTTTTTTTTTTTTTTTTTTTGACTTGAGAGTCTGACAGCTTTAATGTTAGGGCCTTCATGTTTCACAGCAGGGTTTAAAAAAAACCCTCTAGAAAGATTTTGCCTATATCAGAGAGATAGAGTATTGGACAGATTTGCAGCAGGGACCAAAGACTTTTGATGGAAAATAAATGTAGTATAGAGCTGAAAGAACAAACATGATTTTTGGTTTGGTTTTTTTTTTTTTTGTGTGTGTGTGTCATAGCCCTGGATTTAGAAATGAATCTCAGCAGGAAGAAAGATCATACACATACTTCCCAAGATATGAAAGATCCATATAATAATGCACTCTTAAGAGACCCATTTCAAAGCAAGTTTAAGCAACGTACCTTCTGCTCAGTGCTTACTAGTTTGTTTCTGACAGGCAGATGTAAGCATTGCCTCAAGATCTTAAGATTATTACATCTATCTTCTTATCAACAGTGTAAGGACGTGCATTATCTTCCAGGTCAACAAAAGAATGTGTTGCAGAAACTAATTTCTTACAACTGTGGTACTTCAACTCCACTTGACCACTAGGGAAAAACTTCATAAGCTTTCCAAGCTTCACTTGCTGCTTTTTCTCCAGGCAGTTACCTGCCTCCAGTTCAGCGAAAAGCATAGAGGTTTGCTTGTCTTCTTCAGCAGACCCCTCTGTGGCTTCAGGAGACTTGGACCTGAAATACCAAACTGCATCAGGTTTTTATTGCCCAGTAATTTGGCATGAATAAGAAGCACTTATGAAACAATCTATGTATATTAATGCATCTTGTTCATATAGATTTCTGAAGCAGATTATCACCATAAAAAGAATTAACACATTATGCATATTTCACTTTTGCTTTTTCTCTATCATTATACAGGACTGAGCTGTTGCTTGAAAATATAGTCCAAAAAATGAATGATCAAAACAACTTCCATCTCACTGGTAAAATAGCTACAAATGAAAAATGTTTAAAAGGTTCCCTGATCTTTGAGAAAATGGAGGACCTAAGACCTCTGACAGTTTAATTTATTTCAAATGAATTCATTATCAAAGGACTTTTAATTCCTACATTCTGTAATCTTTGCAAGATTGAGAAGGATGGAGGCCAGTCTCAAAGTTTGCTTTTTAAATTATCTACTATCTTTCCATATGTTAAAGTTGGGGAATATCATCTCTCCTCACAGCAGGATCTTTTTCCCAAGGCTGACCAGCCTTTCAGAACCCATGTAAAGAGCTATCTTTGCCTCTTTATTAAGTCACGATTCTTGTATCTTCACCCCCAAGCATCAATTTTCTCTTCTGTACAGGGTTGAATCTAGTGGTATTATACTCTTGTCTCTGTAGTATCCATTAGCTTTCTCCCTTATGCTTTTACAGACTGCATCTTTCCTCTGATACTGTGTCTGTATCCCAAGGATGCAGTGTGTGTGTGGCTGTGCTATTACCACCAATAATGAAATAATTGGAATTTCCCAATCAAGTAAACAGTGGCAAAGAGGAACCTGCATTTTGTTAGATTGTTTCCCTTGGCAAACCCTTTAAAAAAAGACTTCTTAGCAAGCCAAATTACATTAGTCATTATCAGATTATACTCTTGGATGCTGTGCAGGAGAAGGAAAAGGAGAATCCTTGTTTCCATCCTACAAAATCGGAGGTGAGTCCTGTAAGATTGATATTTCATAAGTTCAAGAGTGGAACAGGTACAGAGGAAGTACTACTGTGATGGTCGGGTGGAAAGCAGAACTGTTTTACAAGAGAGTGCAGGAGCCCCATGTGTTTTGCCTAGCAAAACAGACCTCTGTTGTTGCTCTTTAAAAGTACTGAGGAAGATAAATAGTCGTGAGGAAGAGACATTTAAGTTAAAGGAGAGTGCTGACCCAAAAATAAGGGGACATAAATTACGCCAGGTTGTAAATAACCTAAATAAATTTAGACTGTAAATCAGAGGTTTGGAACCAACTTTGGAAGGATGTCCTTGGTGAATGGGCCAAGAGAAAATGGAGGGAGAAGGGCTGGCAGAAAAGCTAGTTTCATTTTTAAATGGGGCTTGATAGATTTATTTTTTTTCCCAAAAGATATTAAAGAACATGGGTTGTCTGTAACAGAGAGCAGATACTCTGAAGGGTGTGGTGAAGTCCCTTCTAGTTGAGTTTTTATTGTCCAATTTCAGCTCACCAGTACCCCTTCTACAGCCTCAAAAAACCTCCTCTGTGGTGCTCCTTGACCATGCTTTTTTGTCCTCTAAAGCTCTTTCTTTTCCCTTGACAAATTGCAGAGAGGATACATTAAACATAAAATCTAGGTTACATTTTATTACTTATTTAGAATTATTGTACATATTATAATGACCATATAGATGAACTTTCCTGTAAGAATTTTTTCAGCCCTGAGAATACTTTATTTCACTTCCCATTTGAGTTTTAAAGTCTTTTTTTCCATTTTATAAAAAGCTAGACCTTCATTTTCAATTTTTAGTTCAAATAAAATAATTATCCTGTTGTTACTTTTTTGACAGCAAGAAGAATACATTTCAGATGAAGCACATATTTTATTCTATTTTAACTGTTTGTGTTTCCCTAATTGCAAGAAAAATTCAACGATGATCTTTTTACAGACTGATAAATATTTCAGCTTAGATTTTCTGTTGGAAAAAAACATCCAAGTGAAGGGTACAAGATTGGCAGGCTTGTGTCTTGTCTACACAAAGCTTTTATTTCCTTTAAGAAGTCTTGCTATTGCCAGCAATAGTGTCTCTCCATCCAAATGCATTTGTTAAGAAGTCAGTAAATGATTAAGGAGCTGGAGGGACTGATTTATAGAGCAAAATTAATTGAACTAAATATACATCGCTCTGTTAAGTGACAACTGGGAAGTGTGGGACAACGTGATATAGCTGTCTTCAACTACCAGAGGGGCGTAAACAGCAAGAAGAGTAACAGCTTCACAGCCAGGTATGTCTGGGGCTTTTTTGTGACCCAGATTGCCTGTCACGCTCCTCCTCGAGGTGCTTTAGGGGGCGAAATGACTCCGTGTTCACTGGAAAACCCACACCAGGGATGGTTTAGGGTAGCGAAAATGGACTAGATACTTACAAAGCCACAAAATTCTGTCGTATTTTGTATCAACTACAAAAGCTAATGGTGTGAAATTTAAAATTAGGGAGCACTGGGTGGGAATATCAAGGAGAACAGCAAGCTTCCTTATGGCAAGATGGGTTACTCTAGGAAGTAAGGAAAATTACAGGCAAGGGCTGTTTCCTGGAAATCCTTAGTCCTAAACTGATCCTAAGACTGAAGTAGGCAGTATAGTGCAAGGACAGTGCTAAAAGCAAACATTCCTGAAACAGGTCCTTTTACTCCCAGTTTCTGTGCTTCTGTGAAGAGAACTACAGTCGGGTAATTTAACAAAATACATCTCAGCCCATTTCAGCCCTCCTAGTAGCAGGTGGGGTGTGCTCTTGGGACTGTGCTGGAATCCAGCTCGCTTGCAGAGAGCAGCTTGATTTTTCAGCTACTCGCTTCTCAACGTTAATGTTGAGAATTTTCCATGACAAGCTTTTCTTGTGAGTCCCAATCTCAGAGTACTCTTTCATAGTTTAAACAGTAAAGGAGAAGGCAGCTGCTGATGCACTGGATACACATAGAACCATCCAGCGCAGAGCAGAACTTTCTGCTGTGAGCCCTGCTGAATTTGGGACATTGTGTTGCTTACCATTTTGATGGGTACTATTTGCTTGCTTGTTTTGGCTCAACTGTGGCAATTGATGATTGCATAATCGCTATTAGCATATTGGGAGTTACTTGTGCATAGGATTTCCCAGCAAATCACATTTCCTCTAAGAAAGAGGTACATGAACTGATTGGAATGATATCTGTAGGAAAGACATTTTTCTCAGTTTTTCTTTTGTATGCTAACAAAAAATAAATTACATTATTCAGGGTCACTTATACATGTGGAAATCATTGGAGTCAGTATTCAGAGGAGTAGGGGCCTGTAGTACAATAAACATAAGTTTATTTTAAAAATACATGTATATAAAGCTAGCTTGATATATTTTCTGCTGGGTTTACAGGTTTGACTGCTAAAAGTAGTAATATTAATGTAGTGTATTTAGACTTCTGTAAAACATTTGGTCTGATATCACATGACTTTTTGATTATTAATTTAGAACAATACAAAATCAATGTTGCCCACACGAAGTGAATTAAAAGCTGGCTATACTATTTATTAATGATTTGGGAAAAAAATGAAAATATTTATCAACAGAGACAACAGAATGCAGCTATTGAGGAGAGCTATATAGTGTAGAAGACAAATCACTGAGAGAGGGGGTGACACTTAGTAAACTTTTCTGTTCAAGTTTCATAGCCTGCGCTATGCTGTCCACTGCAAGGCAGAATTTAC
Source organism: Pedionomus torquatus (assembly GCA_013398155.1). Classification (NCBI taxonomy): domain Eukaryota; kingdom Metazoa; phylum Chordata; class Aves; order Charadriiformes; family Pedionomidae; genus Pedionomus; species Pedionomus torquatus. Next base: position 210,320 of record VZRU01019648.1, on the reverse strand, counting down.
CTTAGCTGAAGCCACGTTATAGTCCATGAGAGTAAGTATCTGTCTAGATACCTGCGGTACTGGCTTACATATAGCCACGCAGCATGTTTTTTACCCCAACTCAGATGAAAGACAGAATTTTACCCCCTCCTGGCTCCTTTGTCTACCAGCTCTAACCCTACTTTGCAAGTTTGAGTGCTGTCCAAAAGTATTTCTAAGTGGAACAAAAATAAACATGCTTTTAAATATTTTATGTTCATACTTTAAGGGAGATTGACACATCTTGAAGAGGAAAGCAGCCTACAACTCCTAAATTAAAAATAAATATTTATGTTCACATTTGTTCATCAGCTTTCCAAAATGTAAAAATATGTTTCATGTTGTTTTAAATAATGAAATGTGAAACAAATGAAAGATAAACTTTCTACAAGCTGCAAAGAAATAAGAAGACAAAGGCTTTGTTTATAGCTTAGACTTCAACAGTGCCCTTTGACAACCAATACAAATCTTAATTACAAATGGAATTATACATATAAGAACTGTTCAAAACAACAGAGTTTTTTTTTTCCTCTCTCTGGTTTTCTTTGTGATAGTTTTAATTAGCTGCAACTCTTTGAACAATCATAGTCTTTGACTGCTCCTCAGACACTGATGGAAGTTGTTAACTTCAAATGGCATCTATAGGACTGCAGAAGTCTGGGGTTTCCTCTGAACAGCATGCTCCCCATGGCTAAATTTATTCCTGGGTATATCAGGATTCTGCATACATACTGCTTAATTGAGAAGAGGGCATTGTCTGATAACATTCCAGTGATTGACATTTGGACACAATAAATTGGATTAATAGACTTCAGCACCCTACCCGCACTGACAGAACTTTAATGGACTTCTATAATAAAGTAAGCAGCAACAGGGCAAATGTGTGTTGAAAAATAACCCAGTCAAGTAATATGGAAAAACAGTCATTAGAAATAATGGCCAGCCATACGTGGTATTTTCCTCATGATAATCAGGACCCTTGCCTTCCAAACAAATAGAGTGGACAGGAGAAGTCAGCTGTCAGTGTGGAAACTGCTGTACTTCTGCTGCTGAGGATTCATATGTGGTTGTGGGAAAACGTGTCTTCTCTAGACCTAAGAATTTTTAAAAATTTCCTATGGCAAACTGTTTAAAAGAAAGTGCCTGCTAGAAATAGAACAAGAAATCTCTCTTCTGTCCCAGTTAAATACCTTAATCCATATGTGGAGGCTCTGGTCCTGCACTGGGATACTCCCTTGCTATGCATGATTTTTGGTTTGGCCTGCATGGCCAGGAGCTAAGAGCTACTAAAAGGCTGAGAACATGTACGACGGAGCACTCCTGCTGTAGTCTGTGAGACTTGGGGGTTGAGATGTCACAGCCAAATGTAGGTTTCTAATAAATGCTGCCACTACTCCCTAGTATCTGGAAGGAGAGAAGCGTTCTGCCTGGGATCCAAGACTCGCCGTGTTTGGCAGCACGTGAGCCCTTCATTCATCAGAGCTGCATGCCTGACTCCGCTTGCACATACTCTTGTGGGGTCTGATGCATGGGCTGCTTAGCAAAGAAGGGCATCTGTTGACTTTGCAAGTTCAGGACTTAAAGTTGCAGATGTTTTAAGAACTTGAGAAGGAAGAGTGGATTATTTTTGATGCCTTCTGCAACTGTGGAAGGTTGATGCAGAACGGTGGGGAAACCCCTCAAAGAAACACTGTGCAGAATTGTGCTATGGGCTAACACTTTTTAAAAAACTCATCTTGTTCCATTATGGAGAACTGAAAAATTAGGTGTTGTTATGCATTATTACAAATGAATGAGACCTGCTTCTCCATTTTACTTTTAAGTTTTTATGAAACATAAACAAAAACATGGAAATGAACTGAGCTAACGTAGAATACCAAGCCTAATCACTGGAACGTGACCTTAATCTTTCAACCAAAGATACAGCTGCATCGATCTCGTGTTTATTTCTAACGACTCATGCTGAGCCATAGAAGAATGTCACTCTGATCGCCAGTAGAACAGAGACATGCAGCTAGCACAAAAGGTTTTTGAGGAGGAGAGGGAAGATACATTCTAACATCATCTTTCAAGCAACAGTTCAGGATGCAATAGTAGTTTAATAGTGGGTGCTCTGTAAAAATTCATGCAAATCTTTCCTCAGTTTGTTTTTGGTTTTGTTTTGTTTTGTTTTTTTTTTTCCTCTGATGTCCTCTATTTTGTCACTTCCTACCTGTCAAGTCTAAAAAAGAAACCCTGCAAACTCTGCATTTTTTAAATTATTGGTTAAATTTATTTATCTACCAGTTAAACTATCACATGTTTATTAACTATCAGTTCTATTGTAGTGACACACAGGAATCTCATGGTTTAAAAACCCTGGCTGTATAAGAAACCAAAAGGAGAGAGAGGAGAGAGCAAAGGAGACAGTCTTTTTCAAATTTAATTTGTATGCACTTGGTTTCTCAAGGTCTTTGCAAGAGAAATACACAGAAAAGCAACAAATTGCACATGGGATAATTTGGCTAGGTATGCACATGTCCACTAGAAAGAATTTTTGAATTTATTTCTAAACAGAGTAAAACGAGCTGCTGAAATAATAACGCATGCTCTTTTTGTTACTCTTATTAGTATCTCTGGATCATATTTTTTTAAGTTAGTAAAAAAATAAATGCTTGTACCTGTGAAACTATATACTGGAAATAATCCTCATCTCATTTAAAGCAGTACAGCTTGCTTTCTTTAACTGATAATGGTTGATTTCTACCAGCTTCAGGTTTTAATCCTTATATTTAAAACCTATTGAAGTGAGATCCCCTTGCACCTTAACTTCAAGAATGATCAGGATTTTGCATACCATGATCTTCATAAGATTTTAATGGTTTTGCCACTGAAAATATCTTCTTTTTTTCTTCCTATTAAAGCAAAGAACCGTGGGATTGCAATTCCAGTGGATTTGGACAGCCAGGTCAACACCTTGTTCATGAAGACTCACTCTAACATGGTGCAGAGGGCAGCCATGGGGTGGAGAATGTCAGCCCGCAGCGGACCTCGTTTTAAAGAAGCTCTTGGTGGGCCTGCCTGGGATTACAGGAATATAATAGAAAAACTTCAGGTACAAAATACCTCAGGTACAGATACCTCTCCTATGAAGACAGGATGAGAGAGTTGGGGCTGTTCAGCCTGGAGAAGAGAAGGCTCCAGGGAGACCTTCTAACAGCCTGCCAGTATGTGATGGAAGCCTACAGGAGAGCTGGAGAGGGACTCTTTGTCAGGAAGCATAGGGATAGGACAAGGGGTAATGGTTTTAAATTAGAAGAAGGGAGATTAGATCTTAGGAAGAACTTCTTTGCTGTGATGGTGGTGAGGCACTGGAACAGGTTGCCCAGAATTTGCCAATGCCGCATCCCTGGAAGGCCAGGCTGGATGGGGCTTTGAGCAACCTGGTTAGTAGGAGATGTCCCTGCCCATGGCAGCGGGGTTGGAACTCGATGATCTTTGAGGTCCCTTCCAACTACTAACCATTCTATGATTCTATGAAAAATAACAAATGGCTTGGGCAGTAGTTGCAGTGGTGTATTTATCTAATACATGCCAGATGTGGAAAATACCAGAGAAAGATTAATTGCATTTTTAGTGCTTGATTACAGCAACCTTTGCACTTCTAGTGGGGGGAGTAGAAGGCTCAGCTCCTCTCTAGTGTCTGTTCAAACTGAAGCCATCATACAGGGCCTTTTGATCCATGATCTGAGTTTGGCTCTTACAGAAATCAAGAGAGAGGGAGGTAGGAAGTATGTTTTTTTCCCCAAAGTGGTTCACAGAGATGATCGCCTTTCTGCCTTTTCATGGTCACATGTCCTGTTTCGACTGCAGAGGAGGTACTGGGGTTTTTAGGAGCCATTACGTCAGATTCAATGGAGAATACCTACAAGGTGTGTATCACCTTATGTGTGTAGCAGTTAAATAACATCAGGAGTGTATGAACTAATAAAACAGCAGGACTCAGACAAATCGAGGAGCCCTAAATACTAAGAAGCAACACATCTCAAGTGATACACTAGCACCGCGTATCATAAGCAGTGTTTTTCTATCACACCATCATCTTGACTGTTGCCAAATGGTTTACGGGCATTACTGCAGAGGAGAAATTTGGGAGAGGACAGCAAGGTAGATAGTACTGGGGATCTTCCCCCTCCTTGAGGAGTGGCATGAAGAAAGGCATGATGTTGCTTTGCTCTCACCTGATTTAACGTGGACTCCTGTGGCTGGCTGTCAGAAGTGGGTCAAATAGCCCATTGCACAGTAATGTTGAACTTCACAGCAATGTTCTTCTAGTTTTCTTGGCCAGACATAGTGACGAATAACATTCTTCTTTTTCCTTAGGATGTAGTGTCCTCCTTGGAGCAGCAGTTCACTCCCATGATGCAAGCGGAATTCTCAGTTCTGGTTGATGTGCTGCACAGTCCAGAACTTCTTTTTCCTGAGGGAAGCGATGCCAGAATAAGATGCAGTGCTTTCATGTCCAAGTAAGTGGTGTAAGGAGAGGCCTATTTGCTTCTTTGGAAAAGATGGCAGGGATTTAAAATGTTCAACAGTGACTTAAGTATGTAGGTGTCTAAGTTCGTATTGAAAGCTTCAACTGAGGTCTTTTGTTGCGTACTTTGTTTTTCAGCAGCTTAGGAGTCTGTAGAAGAGTAGACAAAGAGGTTGCCCACCTTGCCTTCCTAGACATTGAATGTTAGTAGCTTGTTAAAAACTGTGACAGGCTCAACCTACTTCTGTTTTCTTAATGGGCTGCTTTTGCTATTCAGTTTCTCCAAACCTACAGCAGAAACTTAGGCTTTCCAAGGTAGAAATTTTCAAGAATTCATGGTGAGACAGGGTGGGGTGCTCAGGGCTAGATTTTTTTTTTTTTTTGGACAGCAAATAGATCTTTTTAAAATTTTTTTTAAACTGCCAGNTGCTCAGGGCTAGATTTTTTTTTTTTTTTTGGTACAGCAAGTAGATCTTTTGAAATTTTATTTTAAACTGCCAGCAGCTCTCTTAAAAATATATTTCACTGGCACCCCTACCTGATCTTGAGTTATTAGATGTTTTATTTGCTGTCTGTGCATTGGAATAGAGTCTTGCAATTTTTTTATTAGTCCTCAAGTGAGATGCCCTTATTGCCCTTGAGAAACTATAATTTAAACAGAGGCAGCTTGGGGAAAATGAATGCATTTGGCAGCTCTCCCAATTCCTTGGCTTTTTGCATATTCTGCAGAGGTAGTATTATAACAATACATGTTTGGAAAAAATAAGTTAAATTTTGAGCTTGTCCCATCCCATCCCCTCTGTTCAAACTCCTTTTAAAGTCAGCATCAAATCAAGTCGAGGGCTGCTGGACATGGCCCATGTAATGCAATAAACAGTTTCCTGTTTTATTTAATTAACTTCCATGGTAATGAACCATGCAAGAATCCCAAGATAAAGGTGTAACTCTGAAAATACTGTTAGCACTGCAGGTGTGAGAGCTGCATTGTTTTGGATTCATAGCTGTGTAAGGCCTTCAGATTTCCTTCTCCCTTCTGTTTTCACAAGCATTTCTCCAGCAATGAGGCAAAAACCAGTGCAAGGACTTGTGCTATACAGAGATAGAAAGGCTGCTTCTGCTGACTGAAACCCAAACTCGCATCACAGTCATAGTTGTAGCCAAAAATGTACCTTCTTTTCTGATTTGAAGCAGTCTTGTGAACTTGTTGTGTGAACATAAACAATGGTCATGTTTCATCCAAATATCTGCATTTCTGAGTGCTTCCATGTAAGGCTTTTGGGAAACCTTCTGGCTGGATGCCATTTGCTAATTTTACATAATAGATGTAGCCACCATCAAGGTTGGAAGGTGTAAAGGTTGTAGCTTTTAAAGTTTGCAAGAAGTATAGGGAACACTGCTTACCTTGAGATAAGTTAAAATAAATGTATGGTTAGTTTTAAAGTAGGAAAGGATGAAATAGCAAGTTTGTATCTCAATCTGGAAGCACTCGTAAAAAGTGGATGTAGAATTCTGCCTTCTGTATGGGCAGTAAGATATATAAATCGACACAAAAAACTCATAACACCTTGAAAGTCCCATTTCCTTTTTAATTATGATTTCTCTTGCCTACTTTTATTTCCTTTCCTTGAGGAAAAATATAGTGACAGGCACTTTTTGCTTAAGGAAATTGTAGTACAGCTTAACAACAATGTGCAATGCTCTTTAAGGTTTAATATTTTCCTTTAAGGTTGATTAATCACACAAAGAAGCTAATGGAGAAAGAAGAAAAGCTCTGCATTAAAATTCTTCAGACATTACGAGAAATGCTTGACAAGAAAACTAACTTTGCGGAAGAGGTACCGCTACTATTTTAGTATTAAATATAGAACTAATAGCATGGTATTAAAATGTTTGTTCTAGGACAGTAACAGAATCTGACATGATTTCCATTTTGTACATGTTTTAAAGATAATGTGGTGTCTTAGGAACAGCGCAGTAAGGCAGAAAGTAAAACTGGAACAAAAGCAACTGTCTGCCTTACATAGTTTTGTATCAGGAACTTGACAAGAATCAAGGCAAGGAAGATAAAATGAATTAGCAGTAGTGAGTATTACTATATAAGATTATTATCTGTTGGATATCCTGAATTTCTGGAGCTTAGTCTTCTTATGTCACGTCTGACTTGATCTATCATAAGATTAATTGGAAATATGGGGATTTTTTAATTGCAAGTGTATAGTTTTTCCTTGCTACCTGTGGTGCCAGACTTTTGTACTCCATATACTTTTTAATGCTCATAAATGTGTGGCAGGAAGATGTAGTGTTTGAGCAGAGCTGCCAGTTTTGGGCAGAAGTGGCATAGTCTGTACTCTGCAAGTGTCTAATTAGTTCTTGCACTCCTCTTTCCCCTTACTGTCCACTTTTATATTGCAAAATGAAGATATCTGAATATCTCTTTCATCTTGCCTGTGCCTTTGGGTATCAGTAGCTAGATTCAGATCTATGTGTCAGCTGTCCCTTCTTTTTGAGCCTGATCTCTGTGCCTTTTGTATAGTTTCTTACCCGTGTTTTTGAGTATTCCCCGAATTCTTTCAGTATTATTCGCTCATAAGTATGAATCATAGAGTTATTACCTAATCTTTCAGTGCCATCATTTTCATTCGTTCACAGCTGATGTGTTTAGTCAAGTATGTTCATGAATTTCACTTTACCTTGAAAGAAATATTGATTACAACCCAGTGTTGCACTGCTTCACTGTTTTAGACTTTTACACACAAATATTTTCAGATGTCTAAGTAACAGCTCTCATTCATGTTGTTGTACCTGGCAAAATTATTCACCATGCAGACAGATTAGCTAGGAGATTAAATCTTAACCTCAATCTAACCTTAAGGAAAATAAAATCAGTGATAGTTAAGATGCCCAATCGTATTTATGGGTGTTTGAGATTTTACTTTTAATGTTAAAAGGCTAAAGTGATAAAGTATCACTACACTCTTTTATGATAGATGAGCCATAGATTAGGTACGGGAAATGTTCTACAGTGCCTTTGTTTTGACTGTATATTGTTTGTTTTGATTTCAACATATGGACATGGGAACATATTGCCCAGGCTTCTATGCAACCTGCTAGACAAGGAAAAAAAATGGGTATCTCAGAGCAAAACAGTGAAATGAAGAAGAAAACGAAGAAAAAGGCAACAATAGCAGAACATCAGCCTTGCTCTATGGTGAAACAAACAGTGCATGCAGGAGAAATGAACCTCCTCCTCACCTCCTGCTCAAAATAAAATGTAGCTAGGCCTGGACAGACCCTTTTTTCTTTTTAACTCCTAACAAGAGTTTCACAGGTGAAGCAGATACTCTTTTTCTCAATCATTATTCATGCTTATAGCTGTCTGGGTCCCATAATGCCACCGCATCACATGGAAAAATCTTTTTGTAACTGCATGCTATGATGAACTTTTCCAAACCTCTCCAAAATAATTGCATAGACTTACCAAAAGTAAGCATCATCTCAGGACTATCAGGGCCAAAAAAAATCAACGCTTTAATGTGTGACTTAAAACAAGCTAACGAAAAATTTGCCTGCTTAATTGCCTTTTGTACCCTGATAAAGTGAGACCGAGTGAAGCCACCAGAGGGAGTGTGCTCCATTGGTATGTAGGGGCTCTTCACCCAGCCAGGACAGCCTCTAGTTCTCAGGAGTGGACATAGGAGGTGTATGCTCAGACCCCTTGCATGACCTCCACTATCTAGTCATGGTGTGGTAGGTGGAAGAGGTCTTTGGGAAAAAGAATTTTTCCTTAGTGCTTTCTTTTCTCTCAAGTCCCATGGATTTTACATTGAGGAACGCAATGAATCAGTGCAAACAAATAAATGAGTAAACAAGTTTGTATGGTTTGCAAGCGCTTCTCCAGCTTGCTACTCTTATGAGTCATTGTTCATGGTATGGACTTCAGAATAGCAAAAATAGCACAATGAACAGCCTCTTGTGTGTGTTTCCAGGGTTTTTTTTGCATTGTGATCTCACTGCCTGCAAAGTCATTCAACTATGTTATGCAGGTACTAAGAAAAAATTACAGTAGTAAATATGCAATGGTAATACCAGAAGAAACCCAGAGGAACACACAACATTTTGACAGAAAGCTTGAGTTTATTAATCAACCATCATAATGTATTTTGTGTCATAAATGACAGAAATGATAAACCTTCAGTTTCTGCAGACTTTCCCACAGTGAGAAACAAGGAAGAAATAATGAAATAAACTTTCTTCCTTTCTCTTTCTCTTCCTTTTACCTCCCACAGTTGAGATCCAGGTCTGGGAACCCTGCCTTCTACTGTCTTTATCTTTCATTTTACCGCTGTAACCTGTTTGATTGAAGGCACAGGAGGAAAAGATAGCTGGAGGTGCTTATTTCACTGTTTTTACGCCTGTTCCTGTATCCACTGTCTGAACTCCATTGATGTTGTGTTTCGGGGCTGCTTGTTTTCTCCTGCCTCCATCCTTGTTTGCCCTCACAGTTAGCCTTTGGTGCTTGCTTGTGCATTGTTTTGCTTAGTGCTGCAACATCTAATCATGTAAGGAAACAAAGTTTAATTTCAGAAGTTTGATTTAAGGTATATAAATGACACATAAAACCTCTTGCTCATTGACTGGCTTTCGTAAGTAATTGTGGGTGATTATGATGATCTCCCAGGAGTCCTATGTTAAGTCCTAGTCCTATTTGTATCATTTGGGTAACTAACTGGAATGAAACTTGATCTACAGACCCTCTCTTACAGAAATCTCTTCCAGAATGGTGTTAAAACACTTGGGTTAAAGCAACATGTGGAGGCAGTTGACATTGCCTCTGTTCAGACAGTTGTTGTTGTATAGGTAAAACCTTACTTTAGACTGACTAGTTAAGAAAAGAAACAGGAGCAACAGAAAGGACTGTGTTTGGACTAGATCTGCCCCATCTATGGTCTTTTGTTGCTGGCTGTTTTTAAACCCAGAAGGATCTTGGCCTAGAGTTCTTGAATTTTTTATGCAGATCTCTTTTTGCCCTTCACCATAATGCTTAATTTCAGTTTAATTTCTGTGTGCCTGATACCTGCAGTCCCACTTCCATACCTCAATTTGAATCTGGGTAACATTTCCAAAAGCACTTGAGGCACGTAGACCACTGCCACGTGTTCCCTTTGCAAATGACTGGAGCAGTTTAAAATCTTAGCATTATCTTCCTGTCTGGCTGAAAACAGCTGTCCCTGCAATGGAGCTGGTGTGCCAGGAGGGCTGAGTCCTCCCAGCTGCTTCAAAGGGGGTTCAGAAGCTTAAATTAAACCCACCCTCAGTGAATTGGATGAAGTTATTGAACTCCTGTGTGCTCGTATAGCAACTTCTTAACCAGCTCTAGCTGCTGGCACGTTAATGCCTTGGGCACAGACAACCTTCTGATTTCCCAACTGTTCTTAAACAAGGTCAGCATTTCAGGGGGGTGGGGTGAGGGGGCAAATGCTATCTCTGATAGTGTGTGTATATGACAAGTTCAGTGCAACATTACTGGCTGATCAGTGTCAATGGATGATCGTGCATTACAGAATATGCCAGGATCCTCTACACACTGGCAACTGGTAGTTCCTGCGGGAAATAGGTTAAACCCTTCAGTATCGGTTACTTGTGCTTCAGAACACAGACCTTATACTTTCTTGCTGCTTTAGGTGTTGAACTACAGTATAAATAATTGAAAACTGCATTTTTAAGTCTAAGGAGAACAAAGACTGTTTAAGCTGCTTAATTGTCAGAAATAAGTAGTTGTGCTTTTTGCCTTTTTTGGAAAAACTCACGAAAAATATTGTCTTGCTTTCATACATTTGCACTAGCTTCATGATTTAAAATCATAGAAGTAGCTTTGTAGCCTTTCGTTTTGCAGTGTTAAAGTTTCTGCATCCACTTCGGTATGAAATGTAAGCTATCTTCTCTTTGTTTTCAGCAACAGCACCAAATACACACATGAAAAAACAGTACAGCTTTGGTGTAAATACAAATGTATTTTATTCCTGTAAGATGTAGTCCCTGATGTGGCCAATATTGGCTCTTGGTCATTTAGTGCCCGAAGACCTAACTCTTTTCATGTGGAACTGTTGACAAAAGTCCAATGAGTCTGTGAAGAGCGATAGTCCAAGTTCATGTATGTATTGATATACCAGTCAAGCTGAAACCAGTGGGAGCCGCAGACCTTTTTCTGCTGGGAAAAATGCTCTCAACGTGTGTTAGAAGCCAGGAGATATTGCTGGGAGCCACTACAGTGTCCCAGTGCTGCAGCTCTTTGATCAAAGACATTCTCAATTTAAACTGCATTCTATTTCTATTACCTTTTCAAGATGATTTACTTGTTTGCATCTGCAAATTAGGCCGTATTCAGCTAAGAAGCATATGCAGGTAAAAAAAAAGGGGGGAAAAAGAGAATAACTGTGAATATGTGGGACTTGCTGAATGTATGATACCTTAAAACTATACTTATTTTAAATAGGAAGAACAGGATCTAAAATCCCCTTATTTGTTACTACTCACAATTTGGATTAGTGGCACTGCAGGCATTTTGAAGAATTAAATTTAATTTTTCACCATTCTGCTGTCTGTTTTACTTGTGCTCATTTATAAAAATGCCTGTGCACTAGCCTGTTTTTTCCCTTTTGTCAGTAAGTCATTCTGTTCACTAAGCTCAGTGTGGCTGTAAGGTAATAGGGAGTTAGAAATTCTACAGGAGAACGTTTAAGCTCAGTGCTGTTTCAATGATTTTTTTTTTTTAAAAAAATCACTTGAACATTTCAGGTAGTGAAGGACATTTTTGTAGCATCCTTTGGGAAAACAGCCACAGTCTGGTGAGTACTGGAGGTACAGGGAGGAAGAATGTTTGGTTACCTCTAGCAGTGCCAGCCTGGTTGCTTTGACCAACAGGCACATCTGGTATGCTCAGGAAGCCACTGTTGTGGCTTTGTTGTGACAGTTAAGTGATGAAGTATGGCAGAAAGCTCAAATGCTGCTGGGACAAACCCCTGCATCTGTGTGATGGTTTACATGAACGTGGTGGTCTGTTGCAGAACTGAAGCCTTCACTGATTCATTGCAGTAGAGGATTCAAGCTTTGCTATTACTGTGAATCTCTGAGCCAGAAACCGCAGCAGCAGGAGCATCAGAGCTTTCAGATATGCAAGACTAAACACTAAATGTGGTCAGACCCTTAAAGTGTGGTAATTTCTCATTATACCCACACACTGACATTTTACAAGCCGAAGAAATAAAACCTACAGAGAAACAAAGCAATGCAGTTTCACTTTTTCCCCCATCTGGGCTTCAAGCTGGAATAATTAAGCAAAGAGATACCACAAAGCATGTGATACTGTTATTTGTAACTAGCTAGGTGTTGTCAGCCATGCTGCTTAGTGTCTCAGGCCATTAGCAACTACGACATGTTGTTACTGACACGTTTCTGGTGTGTTGACATGCGGTATCAAACAGGCTATTCAGAAGTAGTAACTCTCATCATTTCCCTTATCTCTCCCGTAACATGTGTTGTTCTCTAAAGTAGAATACTGCTGGATGCTGTGGGGGATGTTCCCCAGGTATTCTGCTGGGTTTCCAATCACGTATTTATAGAGAGGTTTTTTTTTTGCTAGTGCAAAAACCTATATGTACTTGGTATATGAAAAGCATGACTTCTTTCTAAGGGGAGATTTTTTTTCTGTAAGTAACAGGCCCCAGAAATTTGATCTGGCTTCGGACTGTCACCCGCTCGTGTTCAGAATCTTACTCAAAGACACTTTACTTGGGCCAATTGCAAGGTGCTTATAGTGGTCTATATCAAGGACAGGCTCGGGCGGAGTGCATTGCTCTCGTTGACTTGGACAAGAACTTTAAACTGAAACTTACATATCAAGGACAGGTAGGAGACAGCACTTCTGACCTCTTTTATGAAGTGTAGCATCCTGATCCGGTGGAAGGCAAGAGCAGTTTAATCTGCTGCGGTGGGAGCGAAGTACATGCCTAACTACTTTGCAGGAGTGGATGCTTTCCTGATTTTGCCCTCTCTTTTATATGCATAATTGTTAACTGTCACCATGATCCAAATTTATATCTCCGGAGACTCAAAGATACTTTTAGCTTAGGTGATAGTTGAGTGAGCAATGGTGTTTGCTACTCACCGATACTTATTCTTTGCTTCAGAACTTTGGTTATTTTTTCTTTGTTTGTTCTCCAAGTCACAAACAAATCTAGTAGCAGGATGCTATGTATGGAAAACACATAGTTGTAAACACATTTCTTCCGAACAACTGTAGCCTCTCAGCAGCTCATATTTACCAAATTTTAAGAATACAGTATGTTGTTATCCAGACTTGTTTCAGAAATATTAAGTCCTGAATTCTGATTGATAAATTGTTTTGGAACTTGTATAATTTTCCTCTAAAGGAGCATCTGATACTGTATTTTTTTCTGTAGATACTGATTTAGACAGCATCAGCTAAAACAGTAACAAACTGAAATAGCTTCTTCCTTGTACTGAACTTCAAAAGAGAAACTCCCACTCTGGAATTTCCCCTTTACAACAGCCTGTGTGACACAAGGATGCTCTTTGTTTTCCCCTTCTTTTTTTGTATCAGCTCCTTTCTCTGCATCTAATCTTAAGAACAGCAAACCAGCAAGAAGATTTAACTTCCTGCAAACTGTTTGGCATTAATAATACTTTCAGTTAAAACCAAATGGAAAAGAATGAAAGGAGCTGTTTAAAAAATGAAGCCTTCAAAGCTCTGAATATCATTCATCTCACCCAGGTACAAAAGTTGTGGAACTGTTGAGGATCCTTTACGTGCACAACACCAGTTGGATTTTATTTTCGTTACTCTTTTGCATACAGGTAGGATAGATTTCACTAAAGACTTCAATTCATCTAGGAGATAAATTCCATGCTATTTGAATCAAACTCTACATCATGAAGGCATCAGGATCAGGGTTTTCTTTCTGTCTGGTTTTATTTATATACATTATATCATCAGTGAAGCAGCAAAAAGTTTTAGGAATTTAGTAAAAGGTTTTAGCAGATATTAGATTGGCAAGGGATTAGGTAAATGATCAAGGTATGTTGGACTTCAATATGTAAAATGAGTCAGCAGTTGTATCATATGGTTCACACCTCCAGCTGTGTGGAGTTTTGTGTGAAGATATATTCATATGCATAAAAAGAAATATTTATTTGAGGTTATTTATTCCTAATCTCTCTCTTTTTTTAATGAGCAGTGTATTCCCTCCACAGTGTAGTCATATTAGAAGATAAATATTTGAATGTGCAATTCTGTGTCCTACCATATTGTCTTGTTTTTAGCAGAGTAGATGTTCTTGCTTTGAATATAAAGTATCTGATATGCAGTAATGCTTTCAGAGTTACTTAACATGAGGAAAAACCTAATTCCCATCATGACACTCATTTTAGTGGTTGGTGCTTGTTTGTAGTATCCCATTGACCTTCCAAGAGGCTTGTGTTTGTACTTATTTGCAGAGTGGGAGCAATTCACGTAGGTGCAATAGGGGGTCTCATACCCTGTTTGTCTGATGCTGGGAGGAGCTATGCTGAGGTTAGAAGGGGAGTTCAAAGGAACACGAGTCATGAGTACGGGGAGATAAATAAATGGTAGGCATCCTAACGTTTGGCTAGTTGTGTTTTTTCTTGGGAGTTAGAAGAGTAAAAGCATGTAAACCTTCTTCCTGACAGAGCCTGGAGGATGTTTCTCCCTGCACACCTCCCACTCCCTTTTAAGTATTAGTTGCTACACAAAAAAGTCCACATTTCTAAGCAGCTTCTGCATCACTGCGGGGTAACATTTCTAATTTTTACTGGTGAGCACAGAGGAGTGCTGCAGTATCACAGAGACCACTGTGTGGCAACTGTGGACTTTTCAAAAATGTCTCCTGTCTGCAGGAGCAGGTCAGCTGCTGCTGCTGCTGCTGCTGCTTCTGTACAGCTGAATTCCCACAGCAGTCAAATGTCTGCAGTTATGGAGGGGTGAGAGAAAATGTCTCCTTTGGTTTTGAATTTCTTTGGAAGGGGAAAAGGGTTCTTTTGTTTTCTGGGGTTTTTCGTTGTTGACTGTCACAAATTTGCTCTTGCTTTCCTTATTATGTTTGAGCAACAACCCTATTTGTACTTTGCAGTCACACCAGAGATAGCAGTGAGCAGAATTCAATGCATTGTATTAAGGACGGTCAATGAATATTTATGACAGACCTAGGGAGCCAGTAATAAAAATGAAATCGGCATGATGCCACTAGATCCAAATCTTTGATCTCTGTTTTAAGAGAAAATACAATAAAGCAGAGGATAGTAGACTCATTATAATGGAATGGCTAGTTATGGTTAGTTAGGGCAGTGTGAATGGGTGGCATTGCATAAACTGCTTCAGTCCCAAGATTTATGATTCAGAGAAGTGTTTCCTGAACTGAGTTTCTACAAAAAACCTCCTCAGTTTATGATACTATTAGGTTTAGTGAGTCCAAACACAAAGAAATAAAGATACAGCTCTTTCAGGTATCAGGATGGGCAGTGCTGTTGCCTTACCAGGGGAAGCAAAAGTTGTAACAACCAGCAAGGCCCTTCTACTCAACCTCCTTCTGTGTTTCTGCTCTTCTGTCTCCCTCTGAGCAGGTAGGAAGGGGTGCGCATTGCAGGAAGGTGGAAATTATATTCTGCTCTGAGCAGACTGTTTTGCTGGATACCGTATCATAGAATCATAGAATGGTTACAGTTGGAAGGGACCTCAAAGATCATCAAGTTCCAACCCCCTGCCATGGGCAGGGACACCTCTCACATAGAGCAGGTTGCTCAAAACCCTATCCAGCCTGGCCTTCAACACTTCTAGGGATGGATCATCCACAGCTTCTCTGGGCAACCTGTTCCAGTGCCTCACCACCCTCACAGTAAAGAATTTCTTCCTAACATCTCATCTAAATTTCCCCTCTTCCAATGTAAAACTGTTACCCCTTGTCCTGTCAAGGTGAGGGGACACTTGGGGTTACCAGCAAAGAGGAGAAGGCTCAGAGTTCTGCATCACCCGGGAGGATGTAAGTCCTGGCTGAAGACACGTGCCCCATCTGGAAGCACCTACCTCCATTGGGAGCAGGGAGAGACTACTTCAGTGTGCCGTAGCAACTTTAGAAAAGCCTAATGAAGGAGTCTGTTTTTGACAGGGATGGGGAGCCGGAGCAAGTGAGCTATTTTTCTTTAAATGGTTGCAATTACTTGCTGAACACCCCTGCCACACTAAGCAAGACGCAGAGGAGGGTTGATTCCAGGCTGTAGATGAAAGCTGATCTTGAACTCTCCGTCTAGCCAGACATGAGGAAGAAATGGAAACTCACTGTTTTCTGTTTCATGCTGATGTAATTTCTAAGGGACTTCATCACTAATGACATGTGGCAAGGGATTAGTCTGTAATGTGGTCCAACTCCTTCTTCTCCCCCTATGCAAGAAAAAGAAACTTATATGCTATATTGAACATTGAACTTCAGAAAACTATGAAACAACCACAGCAACTGCTTCTGATAGAGTTTGGGGTTTTTTGTTGTTGGTGGTTTTTTTTTGTGATGGGGATTTTACCCAGCATGTTTGGCCTTGGAGGAGTGCCTGGATGGTATTGCCAGCTGGAATTGTCAGAGCTGCTTTGTCTTCTGTCCCAGGAAAACAGAAGCCTGGCAGGCAGTCATTCTTGCTCTTATTTCACATCCCTGCTTAGTCACAGAGTTGCCAACCCCAAGCACTGAAAACCCTGAGTCAGGCCACAAACAAATCACGAGATTTGGCTTGAAAATCATGAAATTTTTTAATTACAAGTAGTTTATTTGGGATTTCTTTGAGTCTTTACTGTGTCTGTTCTTCCAATTTTATTCTACAAATCCCAGAACCTGAAATATGCTTTATTGAATTATGCGTGTGTTTGTTTACTTAAATGAAAGCCAAGTTCATTTATGGTTACCTGACCTCTGGAGTTTGTGGGGGAAAAGACTGGAATATCTAAATGATGTGCATCGACCAGGTTGCTCAATGAGGGGGCCTGTTCAGGAGTCGGCTATTGCCTTGAGGATTATGAGCTTAATTATCTCGGTGTCACTTTGACCCCTAGGCTTCTGTGAGGCTTTTTGCAGACAACTTTTTCTTTTTTTTCAGGGCAGAGCCTGAAAGTGCTCTTTCAGTTTACGGCAATGAACACTTTGTGGATGTTGTGCCTTGTTTACCTTGCCACAGCTTTTCACGGGTAGCACGTGGCACTTTGCCAGCAAGGCCCGATTAATCCATTTTCTTCCCGCTGCAGTTCCACCATCGCTGGGGCCTCGCTCAGAGCAGGGCGCACACGTGCAAAGGCTTTTTCTGCTGTACACAGTCACGAGCAGAACGTGTTGACACGGCGTGGATGTCAGTGAGAGGCTGTGCTGGCTCTGAGCTGGCTTTTGCTGTGAGACAAGGAAACGTGCTCGGAAGGTTTTGACTAGCATTGATAACTCCAGATGCAGAGCTGTCACTTGGGGTTGGGGAGAGGACCTCATCACTGAAAATTCCTCTTGGCAGAGTTGTCCAAAACATTTTGTCCCCAACTCCTGAGGAGTTAAACTAGTGATATCTCCTTATATTCTTTTTTTCCTGGGAGCCTTTTGTTTGTGTGGCCCCCCCCGATCCCCCCCCCCCCCTCTTCCATGCAGAAAACTTGACTTGTCTAATTCCTTAGTTGTATATGGTAGCATTTGTCCCATTAGCTCCACGTCCAGTAGAGCTGAATGCCAGTATCTCTCAGGTGCCAAAAAAATTTAGATCACCTTGGTTCTCAGGTTTTTTAGTATGAAGGAATACTTCTTACTGACTCCAGGAGAACAATGTCTTACTCAAAGCAGGTGTTTTCTCATCTACAATCAACTAGAAACAGCTCTAGGCTTCCCCCCAGGGCACTTCTACTGGGTGTGGTTTAGCACTTTAGGAAATAAAACTCTGCTAAATATACAAATATTTGACTGTGGCTCTAAAAATGAAAATCTTTACATTTAAACAAATGCTGGGAGTCCTGCGTGTTGTTGGGAAGTTCTTCCTCTTTTACTCAGCATATTTTTTGAAGGGTCTAGAAATGTTGCTGGAGAATAGACTGTGCAGCCTGAGCTCCCTTGATTTTGCAGAGGCCCATATTAAGTAGGTTGCTTTTGTGAGGCAGAGGAAAGAACGGTGGTAATTCACTGTTAGCAGTGAAGTGGGTGATGGTCAGTAAATTTACCCCGGATGGAACAGAGTATTGTTCTGGTTATGTCACAGTCTTTATTAAATTTGACCTGGTTGTTGCTAGCATTTTGTTTCTGTAGTCATTTTAATTCTGACAATAAAACCGACCAAAGGGGCCTTTTCAAAAATGGAAGTTGAACAGTTTGAGCTGTCCTTTTCTTCACATTTAAGTATGCTTACAGTGAACAACATCATCCATGGGAAAACCTCAGATTTTTTAATTTGAGTTTGGATTTCTGTTCTGGTGCTGTGTGGAAATGTTTGCATGAAAAAAAACCAAACTCATCACTCAGCCAAAGTAACAAATTTAAGAGATTGCTTGGGCCTGTGGTCATGCTTAGTCAGATACAAGTAATTTCTATTGCAGAAGTATGGGCAAAGTGCTACCTATTTCTGCCCATGTGTGCTAATACCCCTGCTATGCACACAGCCAAAGGAAGCAGAGTCAAATGAGAGTAGTGCTGACTCCGAGCACGCTGAGCATATGCTAGGAGGTGACAGATGAACTGCCTCCTTCTAGAGTCCGACCTGCTGCTCTGTGAAGTTGGTTAGAAGGGTTGGCTCTCTGGAGTATGGTCTGCAGAGAGCTGAGAGTCACTTGACTTAAAAAATAAAGCTGTATATGTAAACAGGTTATTTCCATACCAGGTATCTAAATACAGGTCTTTTACTTCCTTTTTTTTACAAAAAAAAAAAAAAAAAAAAAAAAAAAAAAAAAAAAAAAAAAAAAAAAAAAAANAAAGAAAAAGGAAAAAGCAGGAAGCCAACTAGTTGATATATGTTTTAATTCAACACTCATTTAGCCTAATTTTTAAACTCCATGCAATTTGAAACTGGAAAAAAAAATCCCTTTTCTATTTTTACACATACTTTATCCTTTTTTCTGTTTTGTTCTGATTTCTAGCTGAAGAGAGGCACTATTTGAGAGCAGGAAAGGAAGTGTTGCTGGGATAATGTTTTCTTTTGAACTCGCCAACAGTTTATGGCTTCTGTGTCTTAGGTTCAGTACTTTGATCACTATCTGTCTGTTTTGCTACTAAGCCCTATGTAGTGTGATTTTACTACTGAGCCAGCTGGGGCTCTGCCCCACGCAAGAACCATGAGGTAATAAAATAAGAGTAAATTAAAAGTGTTTTCTCAAGCCCTCTGCACAATTCTGAACTATTAATTTCCTACTGCAGCTTTGCCAGCTGAAAAGTAGCTGCTTTATTGCCCCAGACTATGCCGTGCACATACATTTCCATCTTCCAGCAGGGGCCTCCAAAGCCACAGGAGGTGGCAAACCAGCCGCCGGGCAGCTGCAGCAGTGCACAAAGGGGCTCTTTCAGACACGTTCTTGCTAGGAAAGCACATGTGCAGCTAAAACAAGCTACAGTGCCCATCTGACTTGAGCAAGAGCCACCCTGGGGAAACGTGTTTCTTTTTTCCCCCCCTTGAAATTGGTGAATAGATATATTGCCCTAATGCTTGTTTCTGAATTGATGAACACCATGTTTGGGCCCAGGACTATGTTCATTCTAGATTTTTCTGTTGTGAGGATTTTTTAAGAACCAGGGAAGGGAACTGATCTCCCTTCTAACAGCCTACCCAAATACGGCATCACTTTTTGCTTTGAGTCTGCTGCTCATGATGTACAGTCACTGTGGACGTGTGTCAGTGCAGCTGAGGGTACTTATAAGTAACACAAGCTAGCTCCTGTTTTGGGCTCCTCTCCAGAAGACCAAATGACTCACCTTCAAAGAAGGTCTCTTGCTGAAAGTGGAAGCAGGACTTCGCATATGACAGTGCAGAACCTAGCAGCTGGCAGGGCGCCTGTTTTTTCCTCCTTAAATCGATCAAACAGTGTGCTCCTGGGCTTTGTGAATGAAAGATTTGTGAAAAAAAAGGTGGTATGAAGTCTTAACAAGCACTGATTTAGTTCGTTTGGCTTTGGACTGTATACATAAATTCTTGTTCTTAAGTTGCCTTCTATTGGGGAAAAAGCACACTTTAAAAAATTTACTGAAATGTTGGCATACATGAAAAGAGTAACTTCTTGAATCGTACAGACTTCTGAGACTCTTCCTGCTGTGTTGGCCAACTTGACTTGCAATGCCCATTCTCCTGAAGGAAGAATTCTGGGTCAAGGTGGCTCCAAAAATCTGCAAACCAATAAGACGATCCGAGAAAAGACAAAGCCCAGGGACCTGTACTTAGTACCCTCTCTTGCAAACCTCCCTGTGATATGATGGAAGCACTGATGCTGAACATGGGTAGGGTGGTTAACAGCTTACAAGTTGGTAAACTGGATGTCGGTATGAGACCAGTGTAAATTTGGACGTGCATTAATTCTGTGCTCCTTCCAGCGCTCTACTGTGATGTGTTACCTTTAGTGATGCTAACCTGCAGACAGTGACACTGGTAGGAACTGCTTTGCCTCAAGTGAATCTAGTCCTGGTCTTTTGGTATGGGCAGGAGCACGTTTTATCCCCATCCACTAATTCTGATCTGTTATTGAACAGCATCTGTCTTGTTTGTGGAAAATCATAGAATGGTCAGAGTGGAAAGGGACCTTAAAGATCATTGAGTTCCAACCCCTCTGCCATGGGCAGGGACATCTCCCACTGGAGCAGGTTGCTCAAAGCCCCATCCAGCCTGGTCTTGAACACTTCCAGAGATGAGGCATCCGCAGCTTCTCTGGGCAACCTGTTCCAGTGCCTCACCACCCTTGGCAAGCTGGAGAGGGCTGTACCCAGACCTCACCACACACGCTCAGCTGCTGCTTAGGATGAAGGGTAGGCACAGCCAGGAGCAGGCAGTGGCACACTAGTGACCCCGCAGCCTGTGGGGTGACTGTCTGTCAGCCAGGTGCCGGCTCACCAGGCCCCAGAGTTCTGCATGACTGCTGTGGTGAGCAGGGGGTACCTGAGGTGCAGTGCAGGTGGCCACTTTCTGGCAGGGCAGCAAACAGTGCTGCAGGCACCTGGGGTTGGCATCAGCAGGAGGGGAGGTGCAGGGTTTCACCTTTCACGTCCTGCGTGTCTCGGCCTCCTGTAGCTACCGTTGCCTGGTGAGTGATTTTGAAGTTTGACTAAGCCAAGTGCAGGGTCCTGCACCTGGGATGTGGCAATCCCAGGCACAAATACAGGTTGGGCAGAGAACGGTCGGAGAGCAGCCCTGAGGAGAAGGACTTGGGAGTGCTTATGGGTGAGAAGCTCAACATGAGCCAGCAGTGTGCGCTGGCAGCCCAGAAAGCCAACCGTATCCTGGCTTGCCTCAAAAGAAGCATGACCAGCAGGTCACGGAAGGTGATTCTCCTCCTCTGCTCTGTGCTTATGAGGCCCTATGTGGAGTCCTGTGTCCAGCTCTGGAGTCCTCAACAGAGAAAGGACATGGAGCTGTTGGAACGGGTCCAGTGAAGGGCCACTAAGATGATCAGAGGGATGGAGCACCTCTCCTGTGAAGACAGGCTGAGAGAGCTGGGGCTGTCAGCCTGGAAGAAGAGAAGGCTCCAGGCAGACCTTGTAGCAGCCTGCCAGGTATCTGAAGGGAGCTACAGGAGAGCGGGAGAGGGACTCTTTTGTCAGGAAGTGTAGGGACAGAACAAGGGCTAATGGTTTTAAATTGGGAGAGGTTCAGATTAGATTTCAGGACGAACTTCTTTGCTGTGAGGGTGGTGAGGCACTGGAACAGGTTGCCCAGAGAAGCTGTGGTTCCCCATCCCTGGAAGTGCTGAAGGCCAGGCTGGATGGGGCTTTCAGCAGCCTGGTCTAGAGGGAGGTGTCCCTGCCCATGGCAGGGGGATGGAACTTGATGATCTTTAAGGTCCCTTCCACCTCTGACCATTCTATGATTCCATGACCTAACGAACCCTTTGGGAGGGTGGGAGGAAGCGTCCCCCCTCCCAGTCGCTGTCGCCGAGCTCCCCCTTCCCCCTCTCCGTCCCGTTCCCGCAGCAGGTGACTGCGCACGTGAGCGGCGCGCGGGGCCCGGCCCAACCCGGCGCACGGAGGCTGAGGCGAGGGCGCGCGCGGCTCCCCCC
>VZRU01019648.1:167798-188381 GCA_013398155.1 Pedionomus torquatus | reverse complement strand
GGGGCTGCTGGTTTGCAGACACTGAAGCTTGCGCAGGCAGGTGGCCTGTTAGGACTTTCCATAAATTATTTTATAGGCGAGACTCCCTGGTGGGATTGCACAGGCGCGTCTGTAAGGAGCTGCAAATGTTCTCGCCGTAAATCTCTTCCCTCCAGTTACCTGCAAAAAGAAGGTCTGGTGGCTGCAGGGTGAAAAAGCAACAGTGGAGGAACTGGAGCAGCCTCAGATGTAAGACACGATTTTTATTAATAAGCAGCCGAGGAACAAATTGATGCAACAGAGGTGAATGACAGAAACTATTCCCCCATCCCCACACTGCAACATTCATCCTGTCTTTTCTTTAAAGTATGTTTTGAGATTTCATCTTTCCTTCTCTGATGCAAGCTAATGTTCATTCTTTCACCCTTGAAAAGAGTAATGCTGCTGGCCAAGAGCTGCGAAGAAACCGAGCCCTCTGAAATTTTCAGCTGTATTAAATCTTCTCTGCTTTCTAAGGGCCAGAATATACTCTTTACAGGCAGTCTGATTGCATGGCAGTCAAAACGTTTCCTTCTTAAACATTTCCCTTGCCACTGCTATAGTAAGAAAATAGCTGTTTATGAAGTTGTGCTTGCAACAAAATCCAATGTTACTTGATAAGATTTGGTATACTAGTGCGTTCAGCATATATCACTTTGTGATACGCATGCTACTACCCTTTATTTATTATTCATCCAAGAGGATTAGAGTTGTGTTTTTATTAATAAGCATTAAAAAATGGTATTTTTTTTTCTGGTGTTTAGAGTATTTTTTCTCCTCCTTTCTGATGTCTCTTCTTCTGTTGTTTCACTTTGTCTCTATATATGCAGTTAACATACCAGTGTTTAAATATACATTGTGACGTGTGGTTACATAACCCTGTCTTGCAAAGTGCTGAAAAACAATCCCTGGCTTCATCTTCTGACTATTTTTTTAAAGTAACAATTTTTGTCTATAATCTATCAAAAGAGAGAGGGAGGCGTGCTGCAGGTACATAAGGATCATTTTACACTAATCAGAATAAAAATAATATAAATTATACTCCCCAAAAGTACCGTGCTCTACATTTCTGCTAGCCAGCAAGTCTCAAATCCAGAGCGTATAAATGTGTTTGCTAACGAGTGGATACTGAGTTGATTTAATGAGTTGGTGATGCAGTCGGTGACTGCTCATTATCATCAGAGAATTTAACTTGCTCCAGCAACTCGGGAAATAAATGAGGGTAGCTCAGTCTGGACTGTGCTGTGAGTGAACCGAGAACTTTCCTCTGTGCAGCTTTAGCAATCTTTGGTTGTTCCTGCTTTGTATTAGTGATTCTGAGTTGTATTAGGGTCCTTTTACTACCTATCTCTACTTTATCCAAGGAAGGGTAGGTAAGTGGTCCCAGACCCTGCCTCTCGTGAGCAGAGGCAGTGCCCAAGCAAATAAGCAGAATCAGAGGTCTTGACAGCAAGAGATTAACAATGTAATCCCTCTCAGGATAAATGGCCATTCTTCTCCCAGGCCGTGATGTGGGAATATTAGGACCCTGGTTATCATCTTACAGGCATTACAAGAGATAAAGCATCTCTAAAGGTGCAGAAAGCTCTAAATACGAGTTGAGCAGGTCAGATCACTTATAAATGGGAGCAAGCCATGAGTCCTGTTTAGCTCTGCCAGCGACTTGGTATGGTGTTGCACTGGTTGAATCAAAACACGTTCAGTTATCACTTATGGAAAAAAACATAAAGAAAATCTTCATGTTTTGATGTTTTTGGTAGGGCTTCATTCCTTAAGTGTGAGTCTGCCCTCAGAGCTATGACATAGTATATACTGCAGAAGCACAGCACATAAGCAATAACAAAGGCATTTGTTTTATTTTGGCATTGGTAGAAAACCACTGTCCCTCTAGTTTAGGGGATAAATATAGTAGAAGAGGCTTTGCACTTTGAAATAAAAGTTCTTTACAATATATAATTAAAACTGATTCATAATTAAAACTGATTCATTTTCTCCCTCCCAGGTGTAGAGTTTTAGAATCTGGTTCTTATTGCTTGTGCTTTGCTGTTCTTGTGTGATTTTTACACAGAGCTGGAACTCAGACGTATGTAACAAAACTTTAAAAATCTGTTGAGTTTTGGAAACATTCACCTGTGGTGGTGTGTTGTGGTTTTTTTTTTTTTTTTAAGAAAAAAAGCCAACTTACAGAGAATTTTAAAAATAGACCAAGTCCTCCTGGAATTCAATTACAGATGCCTGCCAGCTGCTTCCCCTGCCTGGGACCCGCATTTCTAGTTTCTCTTTTCCTCTGGATATTCCTTGCAGGGGAACAGCCTGTGTGACATGACTGATGAACAGACAGATTGGAGAGAGAAGTGCTGGGGTATGGACTCCCCTACCATCCTTCCATCCCACCTGCTGCTTGGGCTGTCCTTTCATAGTCACGACTTGAGCTGTGCGATTGTTGTACAATGTGGATCCTGGCTGTGCGGCTGCTGCTGGGACTGGCGCTTTATTCTTGTGCTATGTGCAATGACTTTTTGAAAAGCTTTTTATTTAGGCCCTGTAGCACTGCATCTTACAAAAACCATTATAAGAATCCCATCTTCTTGGATCTGTATTCTGGCTGACTTCACAGGCACACATTATATCTCCCGTTTGCTAAAACACTCCAGTGCAGGCCCTGAGCAAAACTGCAGGCTTAATTTCCCCAGAAAATATATGCAGATTGTAATATATTTACCCATAAATGCATACACTGGATTCTTCCATAGTATGGACTCTGCTGTTACGGAATTGTTTCCAAACTTGTGGTACAAGATCGGGGGAAAAATAATCCTATCTGTGCTTACTTACTAAATTACATGTACTGTCTTTACACTTACTGTCTTATTGAGCTGGTCGCAGACAATTCTACTGTCCAGTTACAGGAGAACATTTTCCAGCAACATTGTTTGGATGTAATCCTCTTTCTGGTATTGTCCTGTTTTACCCCCATAGGCTTTCTGAGTGTGTGTGCCCATCTGTGTGTGGCAGTGGCAGGAGCTTTCCATCCAGTCTAGCTGTCTGCAGGATCTCACTGGTTCTGTGCTGCCTTGCTCTCTTGGGTATCATTTTACTCTTTGATTGGGAAGAATATGGTTTGAGGGTTTGTGGCAGAAATTCATTTACTAATTCATAGGGGAGGGAAGTGGGGGAGGGGAGGGAGGGAAGGAAAATAATTCTTTGGTACAGAACAACAATCCTCCAAGGACATAGTTACAGCATTTCTTGTTAAAAATACAACGTGTTTGTTTTCAAATCGTGTAGAAAATGCAGTGATTCTGTGGCTTAGGCTATTGCATTCTTAACACAGAGCTATGATGTTGAGGCAGATATAGCTGTTCCTGGGCTGAGCAGTTTCCTGCTTCATTTCTGGTCCCACTGATTTCAGGGGAAGCTCCTTATTCACAGGTCTTCGCATAATGTGATATTGCGGCCTGAAGCTGGAGACATGAAGTTGAATGCTATGTTTGAGTTGAGATTTCTCAGTGATTTTTAATTTTGATGCAGTGATCCCAGCGGAACTGCATTTAATTAAGAACCTGATCGTAGCTGTTAAATTTAACTATTGGATGTACTTGCTTTCACTACGCAGTGCTGCCCTGCATTAGAGGTCCCTAGACAAGCTCCACGTTAACTAATTTCACTAGCAGCGTTCTGTGTCCTCCCTTTCTGGTCCTGTTTTGTTCCGTGTTTTCTGAGGTTCTTCTCTTAGCATTGCATGGATGCACCCACAGGCTCTCAGGCACTGAGTTCAGATTTGGTGTTAAAATCTAGCAGTTGTTTACTGTTTGATATATAGATAGATTTTTTTTTTCCTTCATAAGTTTTTAAGTTGGGTTAAAGTTTGATGCTTCCAAATTTTATTTCTAAAGGAGCCTGATACCTGTGTGATAAAAGTGATGAAGCTGGTGTCTGAGCTGACAGATTTCAAAGGGCTGTAGCTGGTTGCATAATCCACTAGCTTGGATAGTTTGATGTAATGCTGTTTCCAGGCAGTGTGGGGATTGCCAGTGGAGAGTGCCAGTGCTATGTGTTGCCAGACAGAAACCACAGCAATTTACCCTCAACGTAATTACCACCTACAGCAAATGAGGAGGACTGGGATTCTTTCTCTAGGAAAACACCGAGGAGTTTATGTCTTGCTGTAAATTTACCTAATCTCTTCATTAGAAGGGCAAGGAATAGCAACAAACCTCAGCCAACATGGCACATAATGAAATATTTTTAACATTCTCTCTTTGATGTTAAACTGAAACACAGGCAGAATCCAGAAAGATCAGGTGGCGCTTCTTACAACTTGTACAGTGTTAGTGTTGGTTTTGGATGTGTGGCATAGCTCCTGTTACCTGCAAGGCTTTAGTGTGCATTTTAAGTACCTTGTTTCCCTCTGTATAGATGCTAAGATTAATATTGTTATAATTATAGCTCTAGCCATTTATAGGCTTCCTTTGGATGGCTGTTTACTTAAAATACCCAGGAACATTGTGAGAGGGGAAAACACCAAGTTAAAGTATTATATCTGATTCCTTACTTCATTTTCATACCTACTTTACTAATTCTTGTCATTAATATATTAAAAATCAAATTGGCTTGTGGCTATTGAGGTTGCTTGTGTGTGGATTTGGGGGGAGTTGTGCGTGGACAACTGGTGTGAGGACATGGAAAAATAGATATGTGGGTTTAGATTGCTTTGCTGCCCTGACAGGATCAACAGATTGGGGAAATGTAAGGTGGCTTCCCCTGCACCTGATCCAAATCCCATTAAATCCAGTGAAAAGATTTCTAATGATATTAGAGCCATGATGAGATTGCTCCAGCAATGCTTTCATTGTGCCATTGCTGCTAGCATTGACTGCTCATTGTTTGCTGTGGGCTGGCATCTGGATTCCCCTCCTTTGTTTTAACTGAGCTGCATAAAAGGATCAGTCACGACAAGTAGGAAGTTTTCCACCCCTGCGCACCAAGGAACTGATCTTTACTGGTTTAGAGGTTTCTCAGTCATTGCAATTGCTCTTCACTGCCACAAAACTAAGGTAGTTGTAGTACAAATGTGATGGGGAGAGCTTAGATCAAAACCAAGAGTTATTTTTTGCCAATAACTCTGACTGTATGGGGACCTAAGCACCCACACTGCTCTTGGTAAGCTAAGTGGCCCTTGGTGCCGTGATACTTTAAAATCTGCCACTTAGTTTGCAGATAGAATCAATTACTTTGTCATTTGTGGATATAGATTATTCCTTCTTGTAATTACGGGGACAATAAAAGGCTGATATTAAAAGAAAGTGTTCTCTTGCAGTGCGGATCTAGGGTATTAGTCATTTGGATAAAGGGGGTTTAGTTTTCGCTTGTGCCCCCTTTGCATTTGTGCAGTGCGTGCCACAAAGGCTAAAAGATGGTTCTGTGCTAGCAAAAACTTAGGGTGCCTTGAGTGAAAAATTTATTACAGTATATGGAAACTCACCTACAGCCAAAAACATTTGAAACAGCATGGAAGGAGCCCACTGTTAGATAAGTCTGCAGAACGTTGGAGGAATACCTGTTATTTGATTATGAAACACTGTAGGTATGCAAATCTGTATTCAACTGAATTTTATGAGTTGAATGCACCTGACAGACACACCTATCTGCATCGGAGATCAGCTCCAACTTCACTGCTTATTTCTTAGTTTGTAACTATCAACTCTTTCAGCACGTTGCTTTTCAGTGGCCATACTTTGTGAAAAGCTTTGACCATTACAGCTTTGCAATAAATCCATCTGTTATCTTGTTGCAGAAGCATTTTAATTAGTGATGTAAGAGCCAGCTATGATCACCACATTCGATCCATGCAAGCTCCTAGTTGCGGGATAGTTTATGTTATCATAAATCACCTTGAGATGAATTTTTCACCCCCTGAAATGTAATACTAGCTTCATCTGCACCTGAACTTCTTTTGTGTATAATTTAATACTAAAAGCAGGAGAAAGTGTCTCAAGTGATTTCCTGTGAACCTTTGCTCCAGATGAAGGAGGAGATGGGTGCATTCGCTGTCTGGAAAATGGGTGACTGTTTTATCAATAGATCAGAGAGTTTGGTGGAAAAGGGTGAATGTCCTTTGCCTCTGTTAGAGGCAATGCTGCAAAGCAGATTTTCTGTTGACAGTGCCTACCTGCCAAGTGGACCGGTATTTAGGCTAAGAGATGGGCTTGCAGTCATGAAGACAGCTAAGAAATCTATGGCAACTCTGACTGCTGAAGGCATTCAGTAAGCCCACAATTTACGGCCCAACGGGTACATTTAGGGTCTCCCCATGAAGACCCAGGGATTTTTGAAGGATGTGGGAATACAATATAACATTTCATGTGAAATAGCTGTCCTTTAATGTAGCCAGCATGTGTGATAGCACCAACCCTGTAGTAGATATTTACAGAGGAGTTTATGCTGTTAAAGATTTTTGTAATCAATAATCAAGTTATTTTTGCTCTGGCTGTGTCGCCTCCTGCCTGGGTTGTGTTGGCTCAGATTTGGAGTCGTCATTTAGGTAAAATGTAGGTTAAAAAAATAATTAGGCAGGAGGACGGTAGCCTGAGACAAGCTGCCTATGTGCAGGTCCCCTTATCATCAAGGAAAGCCAAGGACCATAGCATCTTTCAGCAGCGTACAACAAATTGAGGCCTGCAGTATCTGGCTATTTCCTCTCAATCCTGCTTTAATCTTTGGCTTTAAGATGTAAGATTTATATTTGCATGTCAAGAAAGAGATTGTACGGTTATCTCAGAATTCCTTGTTATTTCGCAGTGTTTTTAGTAGACCAGTAGCCTAATGCTGCAAAGTTGTTTGTAATGTTTAGCTTCTACACCTCAAGCAGTAAGGTCTCCATGGTAACTGTCTCGCCTCTACATAGTACCCCAGGCTGCCTTTTCACACAGGTCAGAGCATGCCCATTCCCAGATACTGACTCAATTTAGTCTGCCTGAAACATCAAGTATTTTTAAAAAGACGCTGTCTCCGACTTTTTTTTTTTTCTTTCTTTCTTTTAATAGGGTTTTGTATTCAATTAGCCAGGTGAGCCTCTGCGTTCTGCTTGTGAAAGTGATATAAAAAGCCTTTGCCACTGTAAATACATCTGATGCCCAGACCTGTTCAAATTAAATATTATGTCTTGTGCTGAAAATTTTAAGGTCTTTGCAGCAAGGAAATTCCAAATGGAAGTTTCTACTTTACCACCAAAGAACCTTCCTAATGTGAAGTTTACAATACCATGATTTCATCTAGGTCCTCTGTCAAGTACTCAGCATACCCAGTTTCCTTTGACTTCTCTTGTAGCTGAGGGTACTCCAGGATTAGATTCTGAAGATTGTCCTCCTTCCTTCCCCATGTTCTTGGCTTGCAGAATACGTGTTCCTTGAGGATTTGTTCCTGTTCTAACCTCTAATGTTATTTTGGCTGTTGTCTGAGGTACTTATTGGCATATAGCAAAGCCTGAGGAGAATTCTCTGAAAAACTGAATGCCATGCTTGGAATTTTTTTCACCTGCCAGCCTACTTCCATCTTAAGCTTGTCCTGTCCGTTTTTTTGATCTTGCTTCATCTTGGTTTGTTCTGTCAGTTCCAATGCTTTTGTTATAATGAATCATCAGGTGTGTTTCTTCTGCGTGTCCACTTCAGTGATTCGAGTGTGAAGGAGGGGCAACAGGCTCAACTTTTAACCAGATACTTCTTTCCCAAATGCTCATTTGCCCTTTTCCAGTCTCCTCCAGAGCTGTTTTACCAAACAAGGAGGCATGATTGCCAGAGTTACTGAGGGGGAGAAGCTATAAATCAACTGTCACATGTATTATAATGTGTCATTGGTACAGCCAGGGGACAGGGAGGAAAAAGGCAAATTCAGAGGGGACAAGAAAGAAGTATAAAAAGATGGATGGCAGCAAAGCAAGAGAGACAAAATCCAGATCCTCTTCTGCTCTTCTACATCATCCCTTCTGCAGTGTATAAATCTGTCAAGTTTTTGGCCGAGTCTTGGTGGCTCTGGGTGCCACAGCTAGAATACTAATACTTGTTTCTACATATAGTGGATTTGAGGCCAGGGAAGGACATTAAGTACGTAGGCATCTGTGTGACACTCAGTCCTTAGCAGTCAAAAAGCCATTTCATCATCAAGTGGACTTGCAGGGAGACAGAAAGGCGCTTAATATGTATAGGAAACCAATTTGTGTAACAAAGTCATTGCAAAGTTGTAATTAATCAAAGGAACTAAATAATTGTGACATTCTGGGCAGTGTTATTTAGGTCTAACTGAGGAATCTGGTGTTCACAGGCTGTCATCAGAACAAGAAGTCTGACGCTGTGGCTGTCTCTGCCATACAAAGGCATTCTTTAGTGTCTTAGAGGAGGATGAGGTATTTTGGACCCTGTTAGTACAAGAACAGAAAAATCATCTATAGGAGGCAGGAGGACAAATATGGAGTTACTTTGCTGAGCAAGTGAGTGTGGCCAGCACCAGCAGAATGTCTCACTGAAGAAGGGAGCCTAGAGCCTCTCTCTAAGAACCTGCCTTTTGTTCAAAAACTTAAGTGTTTCTACCTGACGTCATTTTTATATAAACCAGTAATATTTTGCTAGGCAAAGATGAAGACAAATAGGTGAAATGCAGATCTTTTTCAATTTAGGATTTTTTGCCTGTTGAATGTAGCGGATATTTTGGAACATTGTAGTGCTCTGCTCTGGGTATTTCCTCATTAGAGATTTCATTAAAACAATTTTTCTCTTGAATCTACATTGCACTCCACTGGGTTTCCAACACAAATAGACTGGGTATACTTCATATTCTCTTCGAAACTCATGCAGATTGCCAAAGAGGATCAGACCAGAGGATTAAGAGTGGTGTCTCTCTGTGTGGCCATCACCAGATGCTTCAGAAGGTTTAAGAATCCCCACTGTAGGCAGAATTGAAATTTTCTATTCTTCCTGAAGTCTTGGGAAAATCCTTAACAGTAAGATCATAAATCTGTGGCTCCTAAAGCATGAGATTTTGTCTTCTTTCCCATAGTTTTTGTTTTAACATTTGCTATTGTAACTGGTTTTGCTGTTGTCTATAGAAATGCCCATATCTTCTTTGGGTCTTGCTGAATTTTTGGTGTTGGTGACTTCCCTTGGTAATGAGTTCTGTCATCTAATTATGTGTTGGTTAATACATATTTCTTTATCACTTTTTTCATTGGCCATCTTTACATTACAGCAAAGGTCCCTTTTTGGGTGGGAGAGCAAATGGAAATTCCTGACCTCCCCAGCTCCTCACTATTCATACTTTTCTGCTCTGCTGTCACATTTTCATGTCTTTTCCAAGGTAATCAATTGCAATCTCTGATACCACAGTTTTTCCACAGCTTTGTGTGCTCTGAGCACTTCTCTGAGCTTTCTAGGATGTTGTAAACTGCAGTAAACATTGAACGTCAGGTGAAACTGTGCCACTGATCTAACTTGGGGCACTAATGTAATCCATAATATTTCCTACCCTACTCGCACTTATAACAAGGTTTTTACAGAGATACACTAATTAAATGCATCAGCAATGCTGCATTCAGAATGGAGGATTTTACTAATAATGAGAATAGTTTGAGCTGTGAAATACGAAGTCCCTAAGACCATTGGTGGGGTTTGTTTTGTATTCATTGAAAGCACTGACTGGCTGGCGTGCACATACAATCTAATTTCCAGTTATTAGAACTATAAAGTTCATCTTGGTTTTTATAATGCCGTTGAGCCCTAATGTTGGGTTGTTGCATGACATTTATCAGAGAGGTGTCATCAGTGGGGATATCAGTACTCTTGAAACAGGGTGGAAAAAATTGCACTTAGCTATAGAACCTCCAGAGCAGGTTATTTGCAGGCTCACTGTAAATCTGTGCTGTCCTTAACAGTTCTAAAGACGCATATTACATTGTATTTCCATAGCTACATGCTGTGCATGTAGGAACATTCCAGTGATAATATATTTCTCCTTAGAAGCAATAGAAATTTAGGCATTATTATAGCAACAGCTTCATAATAAATGTATACTAAAATACATTATGATAAAACAACTACTGCAGCAATCTTTTCTCTGATACAAATAACTCAGCAATTTTAGTAAATGTTAACTATAAAGCAGCAATTTAGTATTACAGGTGAAAAGCTCGCATATTAGGTTTTATATAAACATGAATCCCTCTTTTACTAGTGGGAATGTGAAAAGCTGGGACAGTGTCATGAAAATGTGTCTTCACCTTCCCCTTGTCTCTAACTTCAAACAGCTGATGTAACTTGAAGCAAATGATGGTCGTTTTTTTCAACTGGTTCTAGAGTTGCTTGAATTTGTGATGAGAGTTTTTTTCTGTTCAACTTAGAACTTTTTCCTGATCTTGTGAAACTTAGCATTTAGAAGTTGCTGTTGCTCCTAAAATAGATGACAGCTAAGAAGGTATTGAGCTCTGGCATGACAGCTAATATACCTCTGGAAGTTATTAAAAACAAAGTGTTACTCTCTTAATAACATTTCAGTTTCATTCAGCGACTTTGACTAATAGAAATGGCTTATGAAACTTCTGCTGCAGTGCTACCCAAAGTCAGAATTATTTCCATGGCACTCTTCAAAGGACATTATTAGGTTTATTTGTTTGAATTAATGAAATCTTAGGCTCCAAGAGTAGAAAGATAATATTGGCTTCTAATTTAAAAGGAGAGATTGAAAACCGAAAGGTTTTTCCTGGTAAAAGATACCTTCAGAAAATCAGAATGTCTGTCTGTCATTTGGAACAGATGCTTTGTTATGAAAACTTTAGATATGCCAAGAAGGACCAGCTCCAACACCAAGCCACTGCAGTTTTGTGGATTGGTAGGTAAAAGATAGGATACCCTGACAGCCTTTGTATAGGTGCTTAGCCTGCTCCACTTACTTGGAGCTTGACCTAACCTGGGGTCTAAAGCAAGACTTGATTCCTCATTCCTTGCAAAAAAAACCTAAGAAATGCTTTTTTTCCAGCCCTCTGAGGAATTCAGTGCTTAGGTTATCCTAGACCCACACTGTTTCACTGTGCCAGAAGAGAAGCAGAGCTCAGATCTTCAATAACTTTGCTTTAGTTTTAAGATTACCACTTCTCATACCTTGTCAAGAGGTCCTTTCCTTCTAGGATGTCCTTGCCTAATAATCCTGGATCACCATTAATTCTTGGTGGTTTGGGCTCCGTTGCTGACAGTGGATGTGCTGATTTGCCATTTAAGAAAGAAAAGGTGCAGGACTTTGTGACAATAGTTGAGTATCAGCAGCTACGTCCTCGCTGAGAGTCAGTAGTGAGGACCTGAGCTCCTCTTAGCACGTAATTATCAACAAATGTGCTGGAAAAGGTTGCTTAATATTTACCTGATATTTTCCATCTCTGGCAATCAAAGTCATGAGTCAAGCTGATGAAAGTATTTTGATTTGTTTTCTTAATGTTCAAAAACCCAACAACATATTTTATGGTTTTTTTCCTTTTTATTTTTCTGGCCTTCTGGCTCTGGCCATGCAGATTCCACATTTCAAACTACTATTTCTGGGACCAGGATCACTAGAAATTTTGTGGAGGGTGTGTGTGACTTTTTTGGTTGGTTTTTTTTTTTTTTTTAATATGAACTGCAATTTTCATACAAGCACATAACCCTAGATGCTGAATTTAAAGTGCTGGACATCCTGAAAAGGATAATGAAACTGGCAGAGCTGGCATTAATGGAAATCTCCCAATTAAGTTTATTGAAAAATTATTCAGACTACTACTTTTTTTTTTGTTGTTTTCTTGTTTGTTTGTTTAATCCAGGGAACACAAATTATAAGTATTTTCAAATTATCCTTGTCAAAATGGATAGCTAATAAAGATTAAGTGCTAGGTTTGTAGTATTGTCTAACTTTGCTCTACTTTTCTGTTAGTCTAAATGCCTCCTAACTTCATAGATATAGTGAAATCACTGCAGTAGCTGGCTTTGCTCCAGATGGGAAACTCTTCTGTTTAGAAATGGAGGAAGATGTTTTGTTTTCTTGGGCATGCTGTACAGTATAGACCAAAGGGAGAATCTGCCTGTCACTGCAATTAGCACTTAGGAGATCTCACGCTGTATCTTGACCCTGTCTAGGCAATTCTTTTGGGCTGATAGGTGTTCATTTTCCAAAAGGTAAACTATGTTTCCATATACCATTGATAACAGTGGCTGTTAAATATTGCTGTTGCCCCAAACTGCCACAAAGTTGGCTTCCTTTAGCTGTTCCCATTTTGCTGCGTGGATAGGAGCTGCTTAAATATATTTTGACCAGCTGTTTTCCTTTTCAGTAGTCACAATGTGTGCCAGACTGTAGGATTGCAAGCTCACTTGGCTCAGCTTTGTATGTTGGCCTTTCAAGAATTTGAAGTAAATGCAGGTCTTTCCTTTTAAGCTGTTCAAGGCCTGATTTTGTGCAATCCTAAGCACCTAAAAATGAAAGTATACTTGGAGGTAAGCGTATACCCTTTCCTCCTTAATGCCTGAAGTCCAAGAAATAAGCAATAATTTGGTATCTGTGCAAGGGGCATTTCTCAGAAGCATCAGATGTGTTGGTCATTTTTTCAGGCTAATTCTCGGGGCACTATCATGTTGCTGATCATTGTTAAAAGCACATCTGTAAAACATGGGGGGACAGAACCTGACAGTTACATGTACTAAATACTGTGGCATTAGAGAAAAAATGTTTAATGACATTTCCACAGTAAAACTCAAACCCAGGAAGTAATCATTTGGCATTGATGCAACCCTGAACTCATGTTAAATCCATTGAAAAATTTCCAGGGGTCTGATAACCTGGGATGCAAAATAATCCTGATAACCTGGTTTAGAAAATATATAGGTTCCTTCAAATGTAAGTGGTGACATGAGTACCTGGAATGTCTTAGAACAAATTCTGAATTTCTAAAGTGTCTTCATCAATCTTTGCTAGTAGACAAGGATGAAGTAAAAAAATCAGTGGAGCTGGTGGAGATAAAAATGAGCAGGTGAAAACTGAAATAGAGAAGTACCTCCAGAGCAGCTTTAAAAATTCTGAGCCAACAAGTGAAGATCCCAGGCTATCTAGTTTGAAATAGGACATGCAGTGCATCTGCAGTGCCTCCCTTCTGTACTGAATCGGGTGTCTGTAATGCTTTGCCTTTGAAGTTCAACATGATAGCAACATGGTGAATCAGAATAATGTAATGAAAATACTATTTGGACAATTCTATTACTTTTCTCTAGCTACCTGTTTCAAACTGCTCTTAAAGCATCGAGGCGCAGTAGTGCTCATAAGTATGCATCTGGAAATTAAGTGTCTGTTTTGGTAAATATTCACATTAGGACACTTAGGGGTATTTTTTTCTTGCAGAGCATGGGGAGTTCCACACAGAAATCCTGTTAAGAAATAATAGGATTTGTGTGCATAACTCCCTGTGCATCACTTTGAAAGTTTACCCCCTGCAGTGTAATGTAGAGTTAGATAATTTTAGTCTTTGAAAATTATGCTTTTCAGATCTGGTCTTTTTCTACAGTGTGTTATTGATGGTGCAGTCAGAAATGTTTCTGAATAATCGTGATCAAATCTTACATTGTTTTCTTTCAGTGGTGGAGAACTTGGGCTATTGTGTGTCTCAATGCTTTGTATTGTACTGGAGAAAGTTGTAAAGGAAAAATTACAGAGGTGCAAACATGATCTGTTTTGTAAGTGCACAACTTATAGCTACAGATGGAAACCATGTACCCAAATGAGCAACAGGACAAGTGACAGATATTAACAAGAATATTTATCCACAACAAAGACCTGTTCTATATATACAAATGTATATAGAGATCTTATATCTGGACAAAAAAAAACAAAACCAAAAACAAAATTGACAATGCATTTACAATAGTAAATTTTAATAATATACAAAATCAAACTGTATTTTAATTTATTTTTTTTTCTCAGTATAAGTCTGAATGCCCCAATGCTGAGTTTTTCACTAATCTAAGCAGTGTTTCTCTCCTGCTGTACTCATAGTGGAGATATTTGGTTTAGTGATGGTTTTTTAGGTTGATGATTGGACTAGGAGGTCTTAAAGGTCCCTTCCAACCCAGACAATTCTATGACAGTTATGACAGATAGATACTGCCAAAAAAAGTGTGTTTATTTTAATTTAACACTCTTCTGAGTTTCTTCAGGGTGCAGAATTGGACAGTTATCAGGCAAATAAATGGTTTTCTTGCAATGTGTCCAGTATTCTTTTCACTATCCATATTGAAAATAGACTGGCAAAGGCATTTGTTTTGCAGTATTTTGGCACCTCAGCTTCTAGCTTTCTACGGAACCTGGAACTGCAAAGGAACGAAGGATTAAAAGACTGCAAAAAAAAACCAACAAGAACCAAACCACAAACTATTTAAACTATCACAGTTCGGTTTTAGAGAAGGGCTGTGCTTGTGGTTGTTTACTTTATCTGAACCTGTTAATGAATCTCTGTGTTAGTTACAACCTCAGGTTTATCAGTCAGCATTTGTGATGTAGGCCGTTTGTATTAAGACAAGTGGAATTAAAGCCAGATTTGTGTAGGACTGAACAATGGCACATGTAAAATGTGGGGCGTCTCTGCTTAATGAGAGACAGCTGAGAGGTGTGGGTGGCCAGTTCTTCTCTCCTAGGAGAACTGTGTCATGAAGTCTGGTGCATGTTTTGGTTTTTTTCTGTTTAGAGTTGTATAAAAATTTTGCCAAGTGAAGTACGTGTCTCCTCCTACTGAATTTGCTGGCAAATCTCCCATTGATTTTAGTGGAAGCAGAGCTGGAGACCAGCTGAACCCAACCTCATCTTTAAAAGTGCATATTCCCTGGGGTAAATAAATGCCCCAGTGTGCAAGTAGCTCTGCTGTTGGATGTCGTATTTTGTTGGTGAAAATATATCAGTTTCAACTATCAGTTGGCTATGAAAACATCTTACTGCAAAAAGATCAAAACCAGAAAAAGCTCATTCTGTGTAAAAAACCAACCAACCAGCCCCACGAAACAAGCTACATCCCCTGACTTGCAAACTCCATTTCAAGAGAAAGTTAAATCTTAATTTAAAGCATTATAAAACTTCCATGTATGTAATCTTCGCAGAAGCCACTTGCACAAAACGACTTCACCTACCATGTTTTGTCTCCAAGGGAAATCAGGGAACAAGATAGATTTAAAATAGACGTAAAACAAGCAAAAAAATCATCTTGAAGCAAACACTTGGACCAATCAGAATAGAAATTGCATTTATAAATGATTAGAAGAAACATGGAGAAGTAGGTGTCTTTTAAGCAGCCTTCATAGGAAGCCAGGCTTCTAACCTCATCTGAATTTACTACAGGAAAAGCTTGCATGATGTCTTCATAGATTATGCGAGGTGGCATATTTTTGTCACCCAGCTTGTTCTCCTAATGTAGACCACAAGATCTGCAAATAGTTTCTGTCTGAGAAGCCACCTAGTCGTGATTTAGTAACTGCCAGCAACAGAGACTATCACACCTCTTTTTAAGCTGTTCGAATAGCTAAATGCCATTACTGTTATATAAAATAAAAATAAAATTCATAACCCACAAACTGAATAACCCATCTGCCTCTGCCTCTTCTCTAGCTGAATTTCTCTGTCTTCATCTTCTCACCAGTGTGTCTTACACCTTTATCTTGTACACTGAAATCATCCATTATCAGATTTCTCATGTAGATATTCAGAAACAGAGTTTGTGTAACTCATGTTTAGACTGATAAGCTCAGAAGATTGAAACCCTTGAATTTCTGATGAGAAGCGATATTCAATTCTCTAATCACTCTCATGGAGCTTCTTTGAACCTAATCCAATTTGTCAGCATTCTTCTTTAATTGTGGACACCAACGTGTGATGCACTATTCTTACAGTATCATGCCCTTGCATGTGGAGAAGTAAGGTAGTCTCATGAAGTCTACATAATAGCTCATTAGCCTTTCCAGCATCGTGTGATTTGGGGAGTTTTCATTCCACTGATTTTTCTCTAAGAGCTTTCATTCTTCCCCAGAGTCATGGCCTCCTAAAAGAGAATTTTTCCATTTTTTGTCTTCTGCATTTTATTGTTACTATGTCTATAACTAGGCATACAGAGGTTTGGACATAACGAGACTCATAGTGTTTGCTTCTTGTCAGTTTAGTAAGTGATGCCTAAATTGTTACCGGTGACTTGACCTCATCCCTTTTTCCTCTTGTGTCCTTTCTAAAAGGTATTTATTAATAATTATTTTCTGAATTCTTCCTTTTTGTTAGGGGAAAAAAAAGACATTGGGCAGATGAGAGATACTCCCTGAGGTTGCCCATCAGAAGCCCATACAGTCGTTTATGATTTCTGACTTCAAATTGCATGTTGAATTCTGTCAGTCACTTAGCTATTAAGCTATTTGATAACTATCTTTATGGGGCTACTTAATAAAAAACTGTGCCTTACAAGATGGTGTCACCAGTTTATAGAACTTTACCAGAGTGATACTTTCATTATTAAGAAAACCAGGAAATAATCTCTAGAAGCTGAGAAAGTCTATTTTTTTTAAACCCATAGTGATGCAATTATTACATCGTGATGCCAGTATTGTAACTGCTATCAGTTTATAGTACCTTCCTTTAATTTTGTGGAAATGGAGCTCAAAACCAGCCATTCCTTTGTTTTTCCCAGAACTGATATCAGAGCCATGGGTTTGATCAGTAAAAACTATAAGAAGTATTCCTTTGTACTGTTTTAAGAGTATCATTGCATGTTAGATTTCTCCCAGCTCTCTGGGATTTTGTATCTTTTCCAAACTTTCTGAAAACCCATGTTGGTAGATCAGAGATCCCAAACAGCTCCATGGCTGCATGTTATTGACATTTGAAAATTTAACATGCCTAATTTTCATGCTACCCTCCTGGATTAATACTGGTATACACTCACAAAATCACCATAGGAATATTTGTTGGACGCAACTGCCCTTTCTGTTTTATCACTGATAAGCTGAACATCTCCACTTCATTATTTTAATATAGAATGATAACCAGAAGTGATCACCAGGTCAGCCTTCTGAACATCGCAAATATCATTCCAGTGTCTTAAGAAGTGTGCAAAGTTGTATAGGACAGGACAAATAAATTTTGACAGTGTTATAGAGTGATCTGATTCTGATGGAGAGATATCCATGATAAGCCTTAGTAGCTCTCTCAGCCATAGCTTCCCTGTGTGGAACCACAGGAACCAGCCCTTTGCAGGCTCAAAGAAGGAAAGCAAGTAAAACATGGTATTAAGGCATTTAAATCAAGCTTAAAGACCGCCTAGCATAATGAGACACAGAGTGAGAAAATGTAATTTGTTTGTGTCTATATGTTCCTATTGGAATAATTTTTCCCTGTGGGAGACTTTCGTCTGTCAATCCTTAGCTATTTAAAATTGCAGTGAGAATAACCAGTTGTTGCTTTCTTGCATCCTCAGTCTTTATTCTAACATTTGTTAGAGACAATGCACTGGTATTCATGGGTAACAATAAGGCTGTTATGCTTCACTGTGGTTTTTTTTCATAGCTATACAATGTTCTAGCCATTATAGAAGGATTGCGGTCAGCTGAATGATGTTTACATGCCACTTCCATACCCCAATAAGAGGTATTAAAGAAAGCGTATTGTAGTCAGCAGAGGAGAAATTCAGCTTGGAAGGTCAGGACTTCTGCCATGTGTAGACCTAGTCAGGGAAGACAATGCTGTGCTACCTAGTGTGCTTTTATTTTTGACCTCTGCTTCAGTAATGTGCGTTTCAGTAATAGTTGCTGCACACTGCTTATTCATGCTACTGCTGTGATCATTTGCTTTTAGGTAATACCAATTTTGTGGCTTTACTAAGTTAGGAAACCATTTACAAAGACATCAATAGTGTTGCTGTCTCACTGGCCCTGGCAGCTGTTTGCCTCGTCCACGTGATGGGGCTGTTCTTTGGCTTGTTCTTTCTGGCATTCCCATAAGTGCTTACTGAAACACCTATGGCAGCAGGATTGGCAGTTTTTCTAGGAGCAGGGCCTTTTCACATTTTCTGGCATGGTGCCTCACGCAGTTATGTGCTGGAGGTGACAAACATTTCTGATACATTGCGTGAGCATTTGTGCATTTCTCAGCTTTAGTTCATATTGCTGGGTTCTTCTACTCTTTGTAGTGGCAGCTAATTTCACAAGTCTTGGGAAAGTTACTTGGCTGCCCGAGGTTGTCACAAAGGGGATGAAGATACTTAGCTTGCAAATATGTGGGCTTGGTCTGAGGATATGTTTTTGGCACAGCTGTCAGGCAATGCGGAGGTTCTGCTACATTCCATTATGTCTTTGACTTCTGATATGTTTAACTTCTGAGAACTATGTTGTTTGGATTCATGGGAGGTTGAGAGAGGGAGTGAGAGAAAGCAGAAATCCAAATAATTAAGATTTGCTCCTTGGGTCAAGAAGCGTTGGGTCAAGGAAGGTGAGTCGACCCCTCTGCTTCACTGTTGTGAGGACCTAGCTTTGGAGTCCTCAGCACAGGAACATCGTGGACCTTGTTGGAACAGGTCCAGAGAAGGACACAAAGATGATCAGAGGGCTGGAGCACCTTTCCTGTGAAGACAGGCTGAGAGAGTTGGGGTTGTTCAGCCTGGAAAAGAGAAGGTTCTGGGGACACCTTATAATGGCCTTCAAGTACCTAAAGGGAGCCTATAGGAGAGATGGGGAGGCACTCTTTATTGAGGGAGAGTAGCGGTAGAATGATGGATAATAGTTTTAAACTGAAAGAGGAGATGTTTAGATTAGATATTAGGAGGAAAGATATTAGGTTGCCCAGAGAAGTTGTGGATGCCCCTTTCCTGGAATTGTTCAAGACCAGGCTGGATGGGACTTTGAGCAACCTGGTCTAGTGGGAGATGTCCCTGCCCACAGCAGGGGGATTGGTGAACTTTAAGGTCCCTTCCAACCCAAACCATTCCATGATTCTGTCCCTTAGTTTGGATATGGGTGGAGGAGGATTCCTCTTTCCATGGCCCGTTGGAGGAACATCTTCATATCACTGTTTCTCTGGGTGTATTTGAAGGTAACAGGTAGGAAGAACAGTTGCTCACTTACAGGCAATGAGACCCAAGTGCTAAATTATTTTTATTAGTCAAACGCTATTTCATGGTCTCAATCATTCTTCCTGATAAAATAAAGGCTGTTTTGATTGAACAATAAAGCTTGTGACCACGGATATTATTCTTAACTATATATAGATGGCTTTTGGTGTTTCTTCCCATGACTGCACTGTGACTGTTTATATAATTTGCTATGGTGCTGTTAGTCATCAACAGACTGCATAGATTGCTGGTAGAGGATATTGCCTCAAGCTGAGTGGTTAATCAAGTGGTATGGCAAATGCCAGCCTTTCTGATTAAAAGATCTTGTCTAAATGCAGTACCCGTTCTGGATTGGGTTCTAGTCTGGAGTTAGGAAGAGTTTCTGCTCTGTGATCCTATTTGTATGGTATGATTTTTTGATTCTGTGATATAAATGCTTGAGAGGGTTTGTAAAGAGACTTTGTCCTGTCTCTTGGTCTATGTTTACCAATTCTGGTGGGAAGTTTTTTCTCTTCAATAATCCATTTTTTCGTCTTCTGGAGATAAGGAAAATGAGGGTCACTTTCCTCTAAGACACAACTTCGGTCACAGCTGGAGGCATAAAGTTGAGCAGGAGAAGCTGTTACTCTTAGCCATCTTTAAATTTATGAGCTCTGTTCATGTACCTTGTCCACTCAAGCAAGGTTAAGCCCCATCACAAACTAGGCTGGGGAAGAATCTGTCTCTCTGTGAGATCCTCAGACTTCTGGTTCTTTGTCTTTCTCTATAGTGCAGAGTATGCTAGCTTAAGCTCACCTGGAAAATCCACCTAATAATTTCCCTGGCACTAGCAGATGTGTTGGTGATGCTTTTTATCTTTCTAGCAACGATCATATTTATAGCTTTTGATACTTTACTATAGGTCTTGTACTTTTCTTGCTGTTTGCAGGAACCCTGTATAGACTATTATAAAATTAAAATATCAAAATGTGAGAACTAGGAATGAATGGTTGGTTTGTGTTGTCAGTCTAAACACACAAAAAAAAATGCGTTCTGGCACTTGTTTGAGGTGCGCAAGTTTATTGTCATTGAGGTCCACAAAGCAGTGAAGCTCCACTGAGGTGTGTGGTTGCTCTTGGAAATATTGATAATTTACCAGAGAAGTAGGAGTGCAAGTAGTGCAGCCTGAGGTGCACCTGGGACTTGCTTCACCAGTGCTTGCTGTCTGCAGTGGCCACAGAGATGTTTTGATTGAAAAGTTGACCACTGTAGTAATGTGCAGGTGCTGGTGAGCTGGTAAATACTGAGAATGCCTCTGGTGCACATATTTTTAAGAACCATTTTTCATTAAAACTGGTAGGTGAGTAAAGTAAGGAAGAAGGTGTCCCGTTCTACTGCCAGGCTGTTTAAATGAACAATTTTCCCCCTTCTGTGGTAATATCAGATTCCTTGCCATA